>JAODUP010000058.1:795000-1087500 GCA_025642065.1 Paralvinella palmiformis | reverse complement strand
AAATAAAGATGGCATATAGTAGATTCCTGACGATAATTGTTCTTTCTACCCGTACAAAGTGTATGTCACGATGTATAATATTGTCATTATTAAATGATACTATATTATTCTATATAGACAGAATAAGGCCACGATAGACGGTAACACATGAACTTCAATAATTGGTTGCTAAGCAAACATGGCCTTGACACCTGGGTAATCCCCGGATGTTAGACGTCGACCAATACGGCGCAACTATCAATAATTTCGCATTGCTTCCCTTCTCGGTACAAATGCCGGCAAGGCTAAATCCCCCCAAAATATGGGTGACAATTCTGTGATATAAACTTATGGTCCATCGCCCCTTCTTTCGCGAAATGACCCTCTTTTGACACGGTGTGCGAAAGTTTCAATCAGGTCTGATGTTTAGGCAAACACGTGCAAAACAAAGCTGACGAGTAAAATCGCAAAAACATTTATTCACCAAGGGCCCAAATTGTGGTCAAATTTGCCTCCTGAACTGAGAATAAAGAATTGCCTGAAAAACCACTCATAACTCAATACTAGAATAATTAATATCGCCATTTTTTTCATCGTCTAACATGACATCACATGCCAGTTTAGCGGTCTCAGACGTTTGTCTTGTAAACAGTGGGTTTCAAATATTGTGAAGTTATGATACTTACTATTGCATTAGTTTTATTGTAGGCACATAGGTCTCACCACTAAAACAGATCAAACGATCTTCGGTGTAAACCCCAAAATGCACATATGTATTGAACATTTATCCCTTATTAAATATTGTATTATTGTTTGATTGACTGCACATGTGCAATTCGAGAATTTTGCGGAATGGAATCACTAGCTACGAGGTGTGTTCATTGGTGCATAATTAGGGCTTAGACCACGGCACTTTGCAGGTTTATGATTAGGCGATTATCCTCAACTAGAGATGGGCAGTCCAGCCTTGAGGAATCCGTTTACAGCTAAAAAGGAAGAACCATTAAAGACGAGCTTAAAGTTTTATTTATTTATAATTAAATACGATGAGATCATTCAATAAGACCCACTTATACAGTTGGAAGGGAGAAACGAGCGAAATCCATTGGTCTGGTATTTTGACGTTCCGACGACTCGAGAAGTCGCAGTTTAGTAATTCGGGATCAACAGTCGGATGGGGTTATTTATAGTTTGATGGTGCAGCTGTAGCGGGAGCCATATATTTTCTGTCATCTCACTGTCATCTCTGTTTTATATATCTCGCTTCCAATTACAAAGACCATCCGGCAATCAGCTGTCACGAGTCTGGCTTCTTCGCACACCATTAGGCAGGAAGTGTCACATGCTTCGACTACTTTAATCAATGAAATATCATGATTATGTAATTTGTTAAATATTAATTGGCAGGTAATTGGCAGCTCATACCTGTTAATAAGGTAAGATATAAATTCGGGACCATTTAAAAGGCAGACATACGAATGGGGCATCTATTCTACGTCATGTTGAAAGAAATCACGTGATACGTTAATCTCTAATCCTCCGCAGAAGATCATTAAGGATTATTTAACTCAAAGAAAGTAATATATAAATGTTATAAAGCCTCTCTGTTATGATGAAACTGGATTTAAGTAGATGTTATAATAATTATTTTGAATTTGCAATCAGGAAATCTAAGTTTATTTAAAACACATTGAAATAACGGCGACAATTTATTTTGGAACTGTGGCCGAAAATAATCTGCCCTTGCTCACTGATTCACTGACTCACAGATTGACACACATTCTTTCTCTCTATATATATCCCCCTCCCCCTCTCTCTCTCTCTATATATATATTGTATGCGTGCGTGTGTACGTCTATATATATATATATATATATATATATGTGTGTGTGTGTGTGTGTGCGTGCATGTGCGTAAAGAATTCCGTCGATGTTTCTCCGAAAAGACAATTTGTAATGTACCAATTTAAATCCAAATCCACAAAAGCTGTTGACCAAAGAAAAAGGTAAATACAGAGAGGGATACCTCGTTATTTCATCATAGAGTAAGGAGTACATGTAGGTGAGTGTACGTAGTAAGCGTCAGAGAAATGTCATATATCATTGTCAAGAACTTCAGAATGTCACGTAGCCGTGTTATGGTGGATATTATTATCAAAGGCAAATCTATTATTTTAAAAGTGCTTTATTCATAACTGTCGGATTTGGTAAAGATAATAGAGCTTTAAAAAGATATAGCAATATAGCGCACACACACACAGGCACACACAGAGACAGACACACATACACAGAAACACACACATACTCATATATACACATCACACACGCGCATATGCTCATATATACGCACATATACATACCCACACACGTACACAAAGACATACATGCTAATAAACACACACATATATACGCACACACGTACATACATAAACACACACACATACTCATAAACACACATATATACATACACATAGATGCAATCACATTCACACACAAACGCACGCAAGCAAACACGCGCGCCCACGCACACACACATGCACACACTTCGTGGATATATGTAGACGATCTTGCATAAGACTGTCAAAGGAAATTTAGAATTCATTCTAAATCGTTATATTGAGATATTTAAAGTGATACGGTCTAAATGATCACATGTCGCTCGTATATGAGCTATTTGGGCTTAAATTTGAACCCGAATATTGAACAATATATTTAATTCTTTCTTGTCTTTTTGGTAATTTCTGTAAACGTGAAATCGGCGAAACATTGTTTTTAACTTCATCACTGACTAACTGCACTGCGCTGAAGGACACCAACTTCCTTGTCAATAGGTGTCGCTGTGATCTCGACGTACGCTGGTGAGTTTTATGGGTTACAGAGAATTGTAACTAGGGAACTGTATATATGTAGATGGTCGAATTTCTCTTGAGGTAGCTCAAAGGAATATGTCAGATGATGGGGCTAAAAGATGAGTATGTTTATTTTGTCTTTATTGTTAGACTGGACATGGGGGGGGGGGAGAATTATTTATACAATTGTGTATTTTTAGAATACATGACATAATATAACATAGCATAGCATAGCATAGCATAGCATAATGCAGTCCAACATTACACAAAATAAAACAAAATAGCATAACACAACAAAAACCAACACAAAATTATATATTAAACACAACATAATATAAGCTAGTTATAGCAGATTATAGTATAAATGGCGGATGGGATGACAAGTTCTCGATGTAAGCTTCAAAGTAATCATCACCACAAAAGAGGTAGTACCTTAAGACAGGTGGTGAGTGGTCTATATTATCGTGTCCCCGATGAGTATTGTTCTTCTAGCTGTCAACAATAGAATTCTCAATTAATCAATCACAATCGACTGGAACCTATTGGTCTCTAACCGATATCCACTTGCATTCTAGTCGTTTATTTCGTGCTAAGGCCTGAGACAATCTCATTTATTTGTAACCTGCTCCTGGTGGAAGTATATCACACACTTAGCAATAACTCGAATATGTTTTTAACAAGTTTAAATAATAATAATAAATGACTGTTAATGAGTAAACATCAGTCCCAACCAATGTCATATTCAACGCCGTTTAAGACTTTTGTCAGAATTTCTTGTGTACACACAGAGAAAAAAACAAGCAAGCACACGGACATTCACTTTTATTTATATAGAATGAACAGTTCACCCTGAGATAACATGACCTAAATGTGTAATGCTTATAAAAGTAACCAATAATAATCACGAACTTTACCTGATATTAGAGATATAAGGAAATAATCCCAATTACTGGAGGGTAGCCATTACGGCTTACTCCAATGCCAGATTGTATGGCGGGGGAAAAAAAGGTCAGATAGCAAAAGGATTATATAGCCATCTCGATCCCGATCAAACCAGGTCACAGAATCTTAGTTATCCCGTTGACCTTACCTGTCTCCGTGTTCAAACTACTAACTCTTACTAACTGATGCCGTATTCAGTTCATTTACATAAATCTGACAGTTGTATAGATGTTTCTTATTACAAGAGAACAAAACAACGGTCTTAAGGAATTTCTTTGGCCAAATCAGTAACATATGAAGCTGTTTGGACCAGATATAATGTAATATCCATTAATTCGTTTTTGCTACGAAATTACATGTTTGTCTGGCCCCATTGTTTATATTGTTATAATCGGGTAATAGAAACAACTTGTATTAAGTGACATCAGTTATCAGGAGCTATGTCTAGCTTCAAAATGGCGTCGCCCACAGTCTAATTATAGGCCATTAACCAACAGTTTGAACTGGATTATTTAACATGTGCTTGACCGTGTTCATACTTTGACGCCATTTACAATTTGTATGAGTACATTTAAATTAATTTTGAAATGAAGGGGAACTGTTCCTTTAAGATTATATAGCCTTCATATGGTCGTAATAAAGCTTAATATAAGCATAACGGTGAACTCTTTTTCTTGTAAGTATCGCACTCATACATTAATATTTGAATAATTAGTACACAATAATAACGATTTATTGGGATTGACTTGTACATATAATAACGTCATTTGGGAATTCCCTAATTGGGTTAAGTCGGGTTCTGGTTGGTCGGCGTGTTACTCCGCCGTTGATCCAGGATTCCAACAGTATCCAGTCGAAGATCGTACACGTTTATAACTGGATTAGATGGATAGTAGAGCGACTTGTCTTCTTCTAACGCCGCATTGGTAGGTATAATTAAAATATATCTGCTCTAAAAGGTTGGGATGTTTTAACCTCGGTTTTATCACGTGCGTTTGTTTATAAAATGATCCGACCTCAGCTGTGATCGCTTACTTTCCAGTCTTTTATTCGCGCTCTGTTCTCACACGTTCTCTTTCTAGCTGCACTTCGAGCAAATCTACCCATAGATATAAATAACAATGGTAATGTTTATACCGGAGTAAAAAAAAACCCACAACAACGCCGCCATCATTGTTCCGGAATGAAGTCCGAATTTTGCGCAGGCTTCGGTTGACCCCAGTGACGTCACAGCCAAAATTCCAAGATCCATTTTGATGGTTTAGCAATAAACGATCCGAGAAATAGCAACAATGTAAGCTGACATTAACGGAAGTTTTGATATTACATCAGTATAGGCCAATCATCTTTACCGTATACTTACTACAGTCTTACATACCCAGTCTTAACTTAAGACAGCCATAACATAGTTTCAATAGAATTTTAGTATGGTTTTAATTAGTTCCGTTGTAATATAGTCTTCGGGTAATTTGAATATCGTCGTCACCAAACAGTTTCGAAATAGCTTTAATCTGGTTATAATTGGTCACGTTTTAGCGGAACTGGTTCATTCAGAAGTTAAAATGACTGTACATTTTCAAAATGTTTAGATGAGTTCCAACTCGGTAATAGGACGTCTGTATCGCATCTGGAACAGTGGCATAACATTTGCATATGCATATTTAGCGCCTGATATATGTGATCTGGTTTGTTATAATTGTCAGAATGGATTTGTCTGTTACTTACTTTAGGAAGAGTCAAATTTTCAGTTTTGCTTTCATGACTCGTTTCAGCTTGTTTTAGGCTCTTAAAGTATTATAAATATAGTTAATTCGGGAGTTGAATCATTATTTCGCATCTCGAACAGTATCATTGGGCTCAGTTCGTTAGGGTGGTTTTATGTAACAACCTGAGTCGTATATAACAGGGTATGACACTAAAAATGTGCAGCACTAGCCACGGTGGCTAGTGGATTTTGTGTTTTTACTGGTCCTAATTTTGAGCGGATGTGAGCGAAGTGGGCGGCGGCTAGCAAAGCTAGCGCCGGGCACTTGCTAGAGTGGTCCGGGAAATATTTCCACCCAGAAATATTTTGAAATTTAGCCCCCAAAGAAACCACGGGGGACCATTTCAGAGTTTATTCTACCACTTTCTATTAACTATAAAACTGTTGAGTTTGAGTTTTATTTTATATAATTTCCTGAAAAGGGTATAAAAGTTGCTGCAAATGAGAACAATCACTTTTGAATCACAATTCAGTTAATCCGAATGTAATCACTTTTGCTTGTGAAATTTATTCAGGGAGTTTTCTTTTCTTCTCTGCATCGTTCTGATTTTCGCTAGTTATTTCTGTTTTCTTCCCTAATTTATAAAATTTATCCATGTTTACATACAAATATGAAAGGTCAAATGTCAAGGTCGCGTCGATAACAACATTTCACCGAGTTGCTAATTTGTTCTGTAAACGCCCGATTGAGGCCAGGTGGCGCTGTGTAAATAATGCGGGATCAATAAAATGAATATTCCATAGTGCCGCATTCGTCTCAAAATGGAATCCAGGTAAAAAAAACCTTTAAAATTTTGTCGAGAAAAAGTGGGAAAACAGCAAAATTAAATTAAATTAAGCTATCCGTTTTAATAATTCTCGCTTCATGAACCATCACATGCACAAACTTATCTTTGTGAAGACAATGGCAATAGAAGCATATCAATTGTACTGTTTCTTTGAAGAAAGATAACAATTAAAAGATAGCTATAAATATAGCTGGTTATCTTTGACATCCTCACAACAGCCGTACACTGACTTGGATATTTTACTTTCAGTCATAGAGTTTAGTTTTTTGGTAGTTTGTTGTACAGCAAATTAGTGACTAGTGAGATATTACATGTCTCGTCGGCAAAAAATACCCTTATGAATCACCCAGGAATTGTTTTTACGATTTATTTCCCTCTGTGCCTGTGCCTTATTTCACATTGCTAAACACACACACACGCACACACACACACACACAATGGCGTATCTACCACTACAAGTGTATGGAGAAGGCGGGCGATAAATGAGGTCAGAGAGACCTTTTGAAATTATTAAAATGAAACGAATCTTCGCGTGCCGCTTCAAAAGTCTCAGAGCCGACGGCCTTTCTGAGATGCTCGTAATAAAGTATTCATCACCCGAGGAAGACACATTGGGCGTGTTACATTGAAAAAGGCGTCTACACATGAACGAGAAGTTGCCATATGTTATCATCATGTTACTTATTGGGGTGGGGTTGGGGACATGGATAGAGCTATGTCCCCGACTAACGGAAAATGATTTCACTAGCTTGTTGGATCAGTCAGTACCAAATAAAACGTACGGGGCCGCTGGCCTGTTGTACAATAGAAGTTTATTTTAATGGCAATATTATGATTGACACTTGATGAAACAGTTTGAGGGGAATTGGGGGGGGGGGGGCTTTTTATGCTTTCTTGAAGTGTTTCCATGAAAGCATTTTAAAAACGTTGATTAATTTAATATTTTTATTATTTCTATAAATATTTCGCAGCTGGTCTAAGCATGCTTTCATTAGTTATTATTTACATACATTTATAGGATGTACAGAATTTATTATTGGTCTTTATTTGTGTCCGAAATATTATCAAAACAGATGAGACTGTTTAATAATCTACCTTTCTGTCGATCATGTGATGCTTTTCTGGTGAATTACCACTGCTATTGAAGAAAAGCTTCTACAGCAAAGTGGACAGAGCATCATACTACAAACCTTTAGGCCGGTGTTCGAATCGAACCGGATTACCAGTAGTTGAGTGATGTTCCATTAGGGAGTGGCGCCTCGGCCATATATTACCTACAACCACCTGTGACGAAACAAAACACTCACTCATTCATTCACTAACTCTGATTTCATTCAAGATTAGATTTTCTCTCTTGGGTCATATACTTTCCAACAATTTTCCCGACCTGTGTTTTTCCCTTTTGAGTGGGGGCGCCTCCGTGAGTCTAGTTGGTAGCGTGTTGGACCACAGATCACTACCACCCGTGTTCGAATCCCGGCGTGGGCATATTTGAAGGCTGTTTCGTCTTTCACTTCGTCTCATTACCTTTGGAGGTTGCTCGGCCCATTTAGCCTACCTTGTGCACAAAAGTGGCCGTAAAACATCAAATCATCTTCCCTTTTGAGTGTTGTTTCCATACCCTTCTCAAACACTGTTCAAATGTCATCACATCAATACAATGATTCTCAAAATAGTGCAGCATTAGATGCCTTATCCAGCCCAACTTTGGACACATCAGATACTGATCCGGAACATATGACAACCGTAACTCCTCAATAGATTCTGGTGTCCAGAATAATAGTTTCAATTTAATAAGCGATGGCTTCACGATTATCAAAATGACATTGAGAAGTAAGAACTAATATAAAGTACATGTTACTGCTGCACGGCCATTTTTGCGCACTTGGACCTAGTGAGCGTCAAACACAACTTAGGTTTGAACCTAGGGGCTAGAGGTCTCTTGGCAACCGCTCTGTCAGTTAGAGCATGGAGACTTCCCTGTGGCCAACTGAAATTGTAACATGGCTGATAATACATAATTTAATTGGTATAAGCCATATATATATATATATATATATATATATATATATATATATTACATAAGGCCCCTCTTGACTGGTAGCGCGTTGGATCACAGATTACTACCACCTGAGTTCGAATCTCGGCGTGGGCATATCTGAAGGGTGTTTCATCTTTGACTTCGCTTCATTATCCTTAGAAGTCGCTCGGCCCATTTAGCCTACCATGTGTACAAAAGTGGCGGTAAAATATCAATCAATCAATATTATATATGACAGATTAATGGCCTCTAATTAAGTTTGAGATCAGAAAACCTAAGGCTGTTAAGAGACCTGACTGTTATTTGAACTCGGAGCTGTATAAGATTTAAAATGTTTCAGGGCTCAGGCTCAGGTCAGTGGCTCAGCCATAATATTACATATTTAAAAATATCACGACTGACAGTTACTTATCATCAACTTATTAGAAAATCACCAAAATTAAATCAGATTTAGTCTGTCACGTGGTGAGTATCGCAGTAAACAAATATCGCGGGAAAACAAACAACAGTTTTAACTGAGATCTCAATTTCTACAAGTACGCGCTGACTATACACCATCTAAAGTGGAGATGGTTTTGGTTATGCAATATATTAATTGGGACATTAATAAGATTATCATAAAATCAAATGTTATAGGCGTAGATTTAATGTAGTCTTAGTCAAATCTTAAGGTCTATCGCACCTTGGGTCACGTGATATTTTCGTTGCATTGGCGTGCATACATTTTTAGCGACGTGCATTACCAATTTTCAATTTTCGATATCATTGACCTAAAGGAAAACTAGACCGAACACGGCCGTCGATTTGATGGCAAACAGGTCCCAACTTCCGGTCGTGAGAAAAGGGAACACAGACTGCAAAATCAGGTTTATAAACGTAGTGAATTATTGTTCTATCGATGGTTGCATAAGGGCCGTGGGCGTGGAAGTAATACAAACGGGATGTCTTTTCATCGGTAAGTATAAGGAACACATTTAAAAAAGCTGTTAAAGCGGGTTTTTTTGGCGGGAAATTAAGCTTAACTGTTATTATATTTAGCCTGTACGACAACCCCGGCCTATCTCTGGCGTTTGATCCAATTAAACTAGATCTACGGACTTGCATAAAACGACATTTACATATTTCATGGCATATAATAGGAGAGGAATAATACAGATTGTCTGCACACACAAAATTATAATGCACACATCACAATAAATGTCCGTATTCATAGGTTCAAAACTCGAAGCGCAGCCGCTTCAACGCTGCTTTTCCCTACCGGAAGTCAGAGCTGTTTGGTCATGGCGGCCAAATCAAACACCACTGAGTGCTCGGGTCTAGTTTTCTTTTAGGTCAATAGGTCGATATTCTTGCATCTCACACGACAACAATCTTATACAATGTATCGACGTTCGATAGCCGGCAAATTATCAAAGAAAAAAATAGATTAATCAGGCGCATATTGTTGTCATATAATCAGAATAATAGTAAAACAACTCCTTTTCCAACATGTGACCAGTATTACAGCACTATATGGGGGCCTATGTTAATTGGAGCCGAGAGTGAAGTCTTTACCCAACTCCGATTCGTGGAGGGAAGGCCGGAGATTTAAAATAATGTATAAATTTATTCTATCTTCGTCGTGATGAAATGTAATAAATAGTGAAAGAAATAGAGCAAACTGTAAATTGGTATGAATGTTTTTTATGTACACTAATTATAAAAATATCTAAAAATACGTGATTTTTCGCCATAAATACAGCAAATTTACCTCCATTTTGCACTTGTGGGGTTATATTTGAAAGGTTATAATTAACAAAATAAACGGTGAATGCCTTTTTACAAATGAATTTAGATAGCTATATTCAATAATATTGACGTGGAAATATTTCATCTAAGGATAGGTTTTGTTTTAGCAATTTATTTTAGAACATGATGTGTTGAATATTTTACGGGAATTACCGGGTTTAATTGAAAGGTGTATTTCCCAATATACTACCTAAGTAATGTTATATATCGAAATAAAGTTGAACAAAAAGCAATAAAAAGGTGAAAGTATTACTTGAAAAAGTGCAAAAGACATGAAACCTGCATGTTATAAATTTGGGTCGTTTTCGTAGTATTTTATGGCAGTTTTGATCTCGCGAAAATTATCAGAGTATCTTCTTGTAAAATTATATATTTGTAGTTTTAGAGGGGCAATTTGCATTTTTTGTGTCTTTTTGTTCCACTTGTATAGAGGTATAATTCAGTGAAAGAATAGCTATTACAAAGAGTTATAAATAGAAAGGAGACCTTAATATATTTATAATACAGTCCCGATTTAGGTTTAATCTGGTTCCTATCAAAATAATCTTAACGTAGTGCTAACTTAATCTTAATACAGTCATGAAATAGTTTCATTACGGATTTATTATAGTGTTAATTAGCACCGTCTTAATGATGGTGTTAAGCTTCTCATCTATATGACGCAAACGGTAGAGCAGTTGTCCACAGATCTATAGCATCGGGGTTCAAACCCCGGCCGGGCTATATCAGAAGGGTGTTTCATTTTTCACGTCGCCTCATTACATTTGAGTCGCTCGGCCCATTCAGCCTACCTTGTGCACAAAAGTGGCCGTGAAACAGAAACACGTTTTGTGTGACAACAATATTATAATTGTACGTTGTTCACTGAAATATATTAAATTATATTGGATGGGTATCTTAATATAATCTTCATGTAATGTAGTGTTATGATTGATTGGATGACTAAGGTGTTTTGTCTAACGTCGGCGCTAGGTATATCGGCGTTATATAGTCAAGGTAATGGGATGAGACAATCAACAGACATGTGTTTTTTGTGTGATTCGAACCGTGAACCCCATACCGTTACTTGCTGTTCATCCAGTGCAGGAAATAGAATATTATATTTATGTATGTAAAGAATGTTAGTATTTTACGGCTACTTTCATGTACGTGGTATGCCAAATGGTCCAAACAACCTCTAAAGGTAATTATACGAAGTTAACGATGAAACACCCCTCACATATAGGTCGGGAGCTGAGTTTGAACCGAGGTGCTGGACATCTGTGGCCGTTCGCGCAACCAATGAGGCCATTGCCAAGCCCAACATTGGTGCAGTAAAACAGAGTCTAATCACCGTCCATTCAACGTCGACACGTGTCTAATGACGTTCAGATGACGTCATCAACCTTATATGATCGGTAATTGTGTGTGTTTCGGGCAACTTTCTCTGAACATAATGAACCCGAACCGTGTGACTTTTCAGTCGGTAGTTGATTGCCCAGATTCACCAATTCATGGTTACGTGGTCTAAGATTAGAAGCATTTTGACCTCCTTGTTCTCGTCGATGTCACGTGACCGGTTAACGCACGCAGATCGATGCATCACGTAGCGCAAATACAGCGTGAAGGTGTTCCAACATCTAAAGTGACTGTTCGTGCTTGTAGTAAGGCGATGGCTCGTCATCGAATGAGTTTGTTAGTGTAGAAGACCGTTGAAAATGTTGTTTTAATTGTCTAAATCCTAGCTCGGCTTCTCTAAGAACATTAGATTTTTCTATTTTAGTCGTTAGCCGAATGTTGTTTATGTCCCGTGGGAGTGTTCATCTGACAATTGCATTTATCTAAGGATAAGGTGTTGCTCGCGTCTCTCCCACGTTTCGTAAATTCACATAACATTTCGGCTCAATTATTATCTCATTTGCTCAGTGAGAAGGCCCTCAGCACCGAGGTTAGCTACCACTGACTCACTGACTTATTGACTGACTGACAGACTGACTCACTGACTGACTGACTCACTCACTCACTCACTCGCCCAACCTACTAACCCATCAACTCACCAAATGTTATCATGCGGCCTTGTCATTTGCTCCTTCTGTCCATTGGCATTGGACGTGTACAATTGAGAGTCGTCATCATCATCATCATCAGCTTCCCTGTATGTATCCCAGAAGTTTCTGGCTGCCAATTAGAGGCTTCTGATGAACTGATACCTATCACCATCCAATCAATCTACTACTAGCCGTGGTTACTATATATAAAGATGTCTGACATTGACAACAGGCTATATGTAGCATTTCGACCACGAAATGTTTTCCTCCCAAATGTTAATGTATCTTGTCATCGGGGACATGTTTTTGTTATTAGATTAAAAGAGGTTAAGATACTGGGCCAACTGATTTTTCTTTTGTTCCTAATTACTACATCCAACCTTATTGCTGCGAGATGTTTTGCCTATTTGTTATTTTATTTAAAAGGATATGAATCGTTTCAACCCGTCACCCTGAGAGTATATACTATTCAGATTGCCCCTCAAAATTAGGGCCATAATCCACTACCATCCTTTAATCAGGTATTCATTTGTGGCTGCATCAACCGATGAACACGTTAAGTCCAGTAATACATGGATTGGCCAATTCAGCCCGAAAAACTGTTGGTATCGACTCCAGCACGTTACCGCTGAGCTTACTTTTCCGTCCCCAATCAAATGTAGAAAGCGTAGTAAAACATCACGTGACCAGCCTGTTATGATCTGATTGGATGAATGACAAGAGCAGACAAATTCCTGAACACCTTATGTTCACCGCAGCTAACAGACAGTCAGACATCAAGGAGCGGTTATGTACGTGGGGGGGGGGGCGGCTTTTCTACATAGGTGTCGGATAATTAAGGTTTTACTGTAATTATCTCACAAAGCGGCATTTTGTCTTCCCCAAAAGTGCAAGCTGATGCTTAAAGGGACAGTCCACCATCAGAAAATATTTCTTAAATATGTAATGCTTAGAACAGTAACCAAATATTCCACAATAATAATCACGAAATATACCTGATATCATAGATATAGGGAAAAAATTCAAATCACTGGAGGGTCGCCATTTTGATTAATCTTCCTCTTGTCAGGTTCCTTATGGCTCAAACAGATATGGTTGTATATCATTCATGAAGTAATTTTAACAAGATAATGCCGTTTAGTTAAAAGTCGATTAATCAGCACTTTGAACTAGATTATTTAATATGTGGGTCATCGTTTGATATTTTGATATTATTTATATTTGTGAGTATAACTTTATTAGTCCTCAACATTTGAAATGAAGGTGGACTGTCCCTTTAATATGCCGACAGTTGTTGATATTCCTTTGAATAATAAGATCCTGACCTGTCCCGGATCACCCTTTTGGTTATATAATCGATGGCCATAATAGGTACACATCGTGGACCAACAGAGCACCGCCAAATAAATATTGTTTTTGTTACTATCATAACAAATACAACAACAAGCCTAATACCGAATGTCTTCCTGTGAATAATATCTCCGAAAAAACCTCTTTCTCTTAATTTCATTATTTTTATCGTATAGTCTTACTCACTACTTATTTCTGTTGTGGATGCTCTAAGCGCTTATACATACTAGCGTGCTCTGCTGTATATCATTTATATTACATTCTCCCATGGCACCAAATAATGATTATCTACGAATGTCGAATGTCTACGGCGGGTTACTACAATAATGGCGGCAAAAATACGATTCCGAACTAGTAAGGTACATGTTTCCGAGGAGGCCCTACCGGTCTTTGAACCATCCGTCACTACCCGGCTGAATTTCTATTGAAATATTTCATTATAGAAAATGGAACTAGCTTAAAAGACCGTAAACATTTTGGCCACATATGATCCTCAAACTTCTAAGTAGACATAATTTCCGATCATGTGTATAATTGTAGCAGATCCCGGATAATTCATGTTTTACTGTACTTATTTATGACACCGGTATACTTTATCCTTTTCAGAGGTATGGGCCACTGACATAGATAACCCCAGAAAGACACGTCCGATTGTTGAACTATCCGACAGTAATCCGCCAAATCCATATCGGGACGTATCTCATGAATGGACGTCAAATAAAGAAATCTGGAAACCGAATAGGTCATTGGGATCCCGGACGTAGTAAACAATCTTGGATTGAGTGCAGAAATCTGATTGGTTATCCGAGAGATGAGCTAGGTAAGTTTCGTGGAGACGGGATGAGCCGGACGGTTCTATAGCTTGGATTTAACAAATTAATACTGTTAATTGTTCCATTGGCGTATGTTGACGGAAACGGGTACTTCCGGCCCGCAGCGCGGCCCGCGGCCCAGAACTTGTTCATATTTGTGATTATATTGTGACCATGGTCCTCTAAGTTCTTCAGAGGACGATACAAGTCGTAATTGGTCGTTTGGCGATAGATTGTTTATCGTTGCTATGGGGCGAAGCCTGATGGGGTATATAATAAGTGATAAAGCTGATAGAGTTAACGGTTTGATGGTTTTCATTTCAATGTCAGTCGCTACCATTAGAATGCCTCCTCACAGACATATACTCTTGTGTGTTGAAAACCCGATAACTATCGCCATAGAATAAGTATATTCATTTAAAGATGACATCCATAATGATGCTGTTTCTGATTAAAATAAAATTATTGTTGTTGTTGCGGCTGCTGTTGCTGCTGCTGATGTTGTTGTTATTAAGTTTAAATTATGCTAAAAATAAGCATAACAAATGTCAGTTTTGGAGCATAAACCGATAATTGATGACAAAGAACTAATAGAAAATATTACATATATTACATATTTAATCAGCATTACCTATAAACATTTGCTACTATTTCAGATGAGACTCCTAACTTTATTAACGCACATCTTTTAATTTGCCTAATTTAACAAAAAGAACATAGAACGGGCGTATTAGATAGACAAAGGCGAATAATGTCACAATTCACCGTTTTATGTCGCAATCCTTTTTGTGGATTGTTGGATTTAGAGACATCCATAAAACCGTATATACCCTTTACCTTTTACTTTCCTAACCAATCAGAAGCTCCGTCTGGATTCGGTACAGTGGTTAGATCGTACCTTGGACAATCCGTCGGCGTTTAGCTGGCAGAGATCGTGATTTGTTCAACGTTCAAGCTATACTTGTACTATACTAAGAGCAAGGGGTGGCTGATAAATGGTATCTGAAAATAGGAAAATAACAAACAAACAACAAAACCTATCTTGGAATGTTAAAATTAGGATTAATCTAAGCGCCTTAGAATAATCTTCTTACAGATTATATGGGACACTATACATATTTTGCATAATATTATTATTATTATTATTATATTAAATGGTGTTCATAGACTACGACTACATTACCTCAGATGCTTCTGTGTTCGGAATGTTTAGTCAGTATTGGGTATCCACCAACTGCGGACATACAACCCTTACTTACCTATAAACAAAGAGTTATCTCTTTCGGATTGAGTGGACTCACTGGGGAAATAATTAGCTGAGGGGAGAAAGTACTGGTAGGGAGGGGGGATTAATTAGGATGAGACATACATAGGCGTTTAGTCGACAGCTGCTTGGATCCCACTTCGCCCGTGCAACGAAAGCGGCCCCGGGGCGGCACCAAGGCGGCTATTCTAACTTACGGCGAACCCTCGGGGCTAGGATAATTACCACAAGGTGGTGGCGACTTGGCACCGGTACCTGGTCGGATGCCTCTTCTGGAGGCTTCGGACCCCGAAGCGAGACACCAATCGATCCTCGGCGCTTGTTGGTTATGCGTCATGTCAACAACTTTACCGCACGAGGACTATACTGCTGGAGCTGAACATGACACGTCCTCTCACAAGATGTCTCACCGGAAGTGTACGCCCGGGGGCGGGTCCTCGCTGAGGACAAACCAGAGGAAATAATATTAGTACTCGATAAATATAATAAGATAGTTACTAAACTGGGCGGAGGAGTGGGTAGAGAATTTACCAGGGGGTATCAATGTGGAAGAACGGATACATAGATAGATAGGTTGATATGTAGATAAGAAGGTAGATGGGCACACATCGATAAATAGATCTAGATATATAGCAATTTAGGTAGGTAGTTATATTCTTGGGTAAGTACCATTCCAACCTTCTAAGACGACATCATATATATCTAGGTAACCCTGATCTTCGAACACAGACCTGATGTTTCAAGCGCAACGCTCTATCCAGTGACGTACTGGAGGGCATTACTACTCTCTAGCAAGATCAAATCCTAGAGTAGAAACCATTTATTGATTAATGAAACATCCGAAAGCCAAATTGATAATGGAAATTGATTCGGCGGCTCGGAGATCTGCAGTGCAGTGAGTTTTAACAACCCCTACACACATACACACATACACACACACACACGAGCGCACACACATACACACATCTAAAGTGTACTAATAACATTAGAGGACTCTGGTCTGACGATTCCACGATATCTGATCAGTGTACCAAATCGTGCACACTTTATCTCACTACACAACAATAACACAATAACAATTGCTTACATACTAACCAACTCCATTAAACATTGGGTCACTTGATCGGTGCGCACTGTTTGGCGGGAAACTATTAATAGAATATGACATCCGATTTGAATTTTTAGACGATTCTAGAAAATTATTTTAGGAACAATTTGCTAGAATATGGAGGCGTAACGTACGACTAGTACGTTACCAGTTAACTATACCAACTCCCAGTAAACATTGTCATTCTGGACCAGTAAGGGTCTTGAAAACACCTGGATTACCTTCCTGGTCATGTCCAGTGCCCTCTCATAACACCACACCAGTCACAATTTGCTCAGTGACGATATAAGATGCGCAATATGTTATTGCTACAATAATTAATTACTACAAAATTAAACTGGTACGGATTTGTTGTTGATTCATAAATAATATAACTATTTCACATGATGTTTAAAAACATATTGTCATAATATGTTTATGTTATTTTAAGGGAGGATGTATTATATAAGCAATGCTTCAAAACATCCTCCTTTTAAACATTCTATTTGCCTTTAAGTGTCATTGAAATGATGTAATATGCATTTTGAATGTTGAAATAAACAATTTAAATTTAACTTGAACTGTCGGTTTTTGGTCACGAACTAGACGGTTAATTAGTGTTCAGCAACTATATTATCGCTCATAACAAAGCATTCATATGATAGTCGATTAGCCTTTTACTATTTGTTTGTTCTCTCTCTCTCTCTCTCTCTCTCTCTCTCTCTCTCTCTCTGTTGTTTCTCGCCCCCAATTCTTTGCTGTAGGATAAATATTATTGGTATATTTTATCATATATTCGTAAATTTCAAATGCTAAATTTAGATAGAGCATTTTCTTATGTCATTAGTCTGTCCGAATTAGAATTAGACCGAGTAAGAATCAGAGTACAGTTCTGTTTATATTCAAATATTTGTCACTGAATTGAGAACCTATACACTTATTTATCAGTATATCAACTACAGCGCACAGTATGTCAATCTGTCTGTCTATCTGTTTTAATACAAGCAGGTAACGAGTCAGGTACGACTACATATCTGAGTTTGTAAGTTCCCTCTCTATCTGTTTGTGTGTTTTAGAATGCGCACGCACACACACGCACACACACGTACACACACACACACACATATATATATATATATATATATAGAGAGAGAGAGAGAGAGAGATGACAAATTATCGGCTGTTGGTAGGGCTAGGATCACACCTACAGTTTCTCAATATTGAACATTATTTCTTATAACTCTAGGGACCTGACAAATAAAGCCTCAATGTACACCATAGACCATGTGTGCTTGAACATATTAAATGACGATGACATTGATATGGTATGTCAATAAACAAAATATTGGATCTTTAAATATGTTGCACTCCGATTGTCATGGCACACGGGGGCTGCTACCGTAGACTATAGGGATCGTATATATAGGTGACATAAGCCAGGTGGTATGGCCAAATTATGACACGCACACCTTGATATGAAGTTACATGTTTAGATTTACATGTATATAATGACTGGCTAACACTTGCAACAGGTATTAAAATTACTATTAATAACCGGATGTATGTTATGTTATGGGTCTACATGTCTTACCAATCACATGATCATGAAGACCTGTTTTTAGAAAGATTTTGGTACTATTAAAATAATGACCACAGATGAGTTACAAGCCACATGTATTGATGTGCTGGGGGACTGGAACTCGGATATAAGTGGCACTGAATCCGCTCTTTTATATACCAATGTTTTGAGGAAAACTGCTGGTTGTTATCTAGTGAACTCTTAGTGACAAAAAATTCTTTCATCTGTTTGAATAAAAGATGGGATTCTACCTGATGTTAGGATCACTCTGTGCCCACCAGTGATAGTCATAGTGTAATTCAAAATTTAGATGTGTTGTATAGTTTTTGTACGTCAGACCACGTTTCCACACGAACTGGTGTTTCCTTGGAGCCAATGACTCAAGTCGAAGGTTCATCAACCCAAGGGTGTAAGAAAATCAGCTGGGATAACTTTAGTTATGGCTGCATCATTGGTTATAACCTGGAAAATGTAAACTCCGCAACTGATGCACGCATGACTGCGATCAATGTGTTATATGATAACATCATTGAATCTATGACAAATACTAGTAATGAACTGATTAGTCAGCAGGGTCGTATTGTGCTGCTAGAGAATGCCTTGTAATTTGTGTTGGTGCTGGCAAACCAATAAATGGTGCTGTATTTGAACACATCTAGCGAAATATTTAAATATGTTACCGGTATTGGTGAAATAAGTGACTTATGGCGATCTCATTTTAAACAACTGTTTAATTGTATTAAGGATGTAGACATTCAACAGTTTTTTTACAGATATATTATTTGGGGTATTATTATATTACATATTATTTGTACAGCGCATTTGAATCCTGCTAGTAAGGGCGCTTTATTAAATGTACATTATTATTATTATTATTTCGAAGTAAATATACCATAACAAATAATTATTTTATTTCATATCAGATGCACAATTTTAAGCATCAACTATCATATTTCCATTAAAATGTTCCCTAAATCCTTATTTTCCGAACTTTCACGAGCCATTGCTAGATTGTACTACACTCGGTAGGGATTATCACGTGACGTCATCTTTGCCAAACACCACGTAGTGCCACAGCTTTGTTCTACAAGCGTCTTGACCAGTTGACAGACAAAATGTCAGATTCCGACGGAAGTTTTGACATTTTCAGGGATATCAAGCCCTACAACTTTGAACCACTCGCGAAAAAGAGTCACAGACAGAATTAGCTAAAGCAAGTGCAGAAGTGGATCTAGAGCAGCCACCTGTGCCCCGGTCCACAAAAAGAGTTGGATTGGCGTGTATTTGTTTGTGTTGGTATAAGCTTAATTGATAAGTCAACACACAGGGCCTGAATGCGAATATTTCCCTCTTCCTATCACATAAGCTCATTTAAAATAAAGTGATATGTGTCGGTACACGGGAGCCTGGTGGATGCATGGGGCTGTCCCGTATATGGCCTATACACATAATACAGGAATGTGCCGCCCTTGGTGGAATTCCTACTAGGCTAGTTTAATAGTTTAGTAATGTCTACAATATACATCCATAAGAAGCTTTGAGTAGGCCTGAATAAATTTTAAATGTTTTGCGAATAAGTGAAATCTTGCTTTATTCACGAATGCGTAAACTTTGGTGACTGTCCAATAGTTTGCTCCCAAGATTATCCCCTGTTATCGCTCATACATACCCGTTTTCTATTCAGTTGCTCCATCAACATGCCGATTTATTTGGGCTTGGCATTACCCAGTTTGTCGAATATGGTTGAAATGACATCTTCCGTGGGCTTGACAAATAACGAACATACGTTCCTCGAAGTGGCAAGTTGGCTTCCCCTTCACTCTGTTCATCTTTCGCAGCCAATTACGCAAACGAGTCTTGTTTGGGGGGAAATTAATGCATACTCCATCCACTGGCAGATCCATTTGCACAATTACGCATTTAACAAAGACAACATAGGACACGTAACAAAGGTTAAGCAAGGCGTCTATTGTTATAAAACATGACGTCACATTCCGAAGATTTTTTATTAAAGTTGTGGGATGTGAGATGTTAGAAAAGCAAGGTTTAAAACCACGCTAACTTTATTCCTAAGGAAACATAAAATATTGATTTTAATAAATAACAATGACATTTTGACTAATTTGGGAAACCTTTTCCTTTGACCTTTAAAGGAATCCATTTGCATGTATAGGGGAGTAACAGGAAATATTATTAGACTGCTTATATATTAGTGTTCGAACCAGATTATGTGTATAAGATACTGAAGCAAACTGTTGGAACATTTTGGTGTTACATGATGATGATTGATGTTTTACGGCCACTTTTGTGCACAAGGTAGGCTAAATGGGCCGAGCGACCTCCAAAGGTAATGAGACGAAGTGAAAGACGAAACAACCTTCAGATATGCCCACGCCGGGATTCGAACACGGGTGGTAGTGATCTGTGATCTAACACGCTACGGCTAGACCACGGAGGCGCCCTGGAACATTTTGGTGTTACATATGGTGTCAAGCATGGGGGCATATACTCTCACCATGCCATACCTTTTTAATATATATATATATATATATATATATATATGAATGATTTAACTATAGCATTAAATAAATGTACATTATAGGTACTATAACTGTCAATCATCTTACGTATGCTGATGACCTGGTAATTCTGTCCTCACCTGTATCAGGACTGTCTGAACTGGGACAGGTATGGGAACTGTATGGGTTAAATCATGATATTCAGTACAATTCAAAACAAATTACTTTGTTAATATGCAAAAGTGAATGTATAACAAAATTAATGTTCCATCATTTAAGATTAATACTGAAACAATCCAGGCAGTTGATAATGTGAAATATTTGGGTCACTTCATTTCTAATACAGTACGTGACCACAACTATATGCTAGGGGTAATACGCTACTGCGAAAATTATTATTATTATTATTATATAAAACAACCAATACCTTGATACGTCTACACATACATGAATCTATAGATATAAACCCATGCCTTCACAAATATATGCCTACATAAATCTATGCATACACACAGTTAAATATACATAAACCTATGCCTTCAGAAATATATACATATATTAAACCTATCAGGGGTCGAAATAGCGGTCGTCCGGTAGTACGAGAACTACCAGAAATTCGGTCGGTCTACTCACGCTGATGTCCGCGGTAGTCCGACGTGTTGCCGCCAAATACGGGAATAATTAAACGACTCTTACCATTGACCTAAAAGAAAATTAGACCGAAAACGGCCGCCAATTTGATGGCAAACGGGTCCCAACTTCCGGTCGTGGAAAAAGGAACGCAGACTGCAAAATCAGGTTTATAAACGTGATGAATTATTATTGTGTCGCTGGTTGCATAAGCCGTTGGCTTGGAACATTGATCTAAATATAAAACTAGACCGAGCAGGCAGTAGCGTTTGAATTGGCCGCCATAACCAAACAGCTCTGACTTCCTGTAGGGAAAAAGCAGCGTTGAAGCGGCTGCGCTTCGAGTTTTAAACCTACGAATACGGACATTTATTGTGATGTGGGCATTATAATCTGTATTATTCCTCTCCTATTATATGCCATGAAATATGTAAAGTCGTTTTATTCAAGTCCGTAGATCTAGTTTAATTGGGATCAAACGCCAGAGATAGGCCGGGGGTTGTCGTACAGGCTAAATATAATAACAGTTAAGGTTAATTTCCCGCCAAAAAACACCGCTTTAACAGCTATTTTAAATGTGTTCCTTATACTTACCGATGAAAAGACATCGCGTGTGTACGTACATCACCTTACTAATATCAAAGACTATATATATATATATATATATATATATATATAACAAGACGTGTTACTTCGCGTTTTAACATGGGACGCCATTTTGAATACATGGAGTGCCAAGGCCCTAGCGACCGGAGGTAGATTGTCACGGACAGCTCCCTTCGTTAACATTGCGCTTAATGGCACTGGTTCATTCTGCGCCGCTTTCGGCTACAGTAACAGAAAAAGTATGCACAAATAAAGACATCCCCCAAAGGAAATGAAAGCTACTGTAAAAATTTGATATGATCTGGCTTTAAAAAATAAAGGATATTTAAAAAATAAGCATAACAATTTAAAGTAGACATGACCCAAGCAGTAGGCCCAAGCAGGATCTATCTAGATCTATATTTGTTTCAGACAAAATCTGATTACATTTTATTGAACAATATCACCCTATTAATCACAAAATGGGTATGTAAGATATACATAAGCTTACAGTTACATGTATGGAGCCACTGAAGATGTTATGGGCGAGAGGTATATTTTACTTTATTATTGTTAATAATATAATTGGACTTCTAAAATTACATTACTATAATCAGATATTTTTTTCCTAATTCAATAATTATAAGTAGCTGAGTATTTACATGATCACCTGCATCCATATTTATTTTTAAACGTAATCAATTGGTACTTATTGATATATATGGACTTTTATTTATAATTTAAATGTTATGAAATTAATTATTAAATACATCAACTAATGGTAGAAACATTCATTTTGTAATTTTTTCTATTGACAGAAGTAAAAGATGGGTTATTAATTGTTGTCGTTCAGATATATGATGAGGAAAGATTTAAATTACTTGAATACTAATTGTAGAATGTATGATGAACTATTTTTGATGTACCAAATCCACCGCATGCATCCACTGAAATCAAAGAGGAATGTATTAACAGATAGGAGACATATACAGGAGACAGGACCAGCTGTGATGGTAATTAATATTTATAAATATTAATGGTGAAAATTGGTATTATAAAATTAATTAAATAAGAAACAAGGCACCCATGAAATTTTGTCAGCCCATTTCATATCTTAATACAAAAAAAAGGATTACCAGCACCTGAATTAGTACTTGAATGTTTAGCTCATGTGGTTTACTTGGTATACTTCTCTTCATAACTTAAATGCATATCAAATCAAATAACCAACTTGAAAAAAGGAAAACATGTGTTTACACATTGTGTATGCACTTGGTTCAAGTCATTATTTTACAAGGTATTGTTCTGTTTCAGTCCTTGAAGTTTTATGATGATGAGATACCATGTAAACAGGCCAATCTCTTGGTTACAGATTTACTGGTGTTATCTGTTACAGTAGTCAATGCATTTGTCTATTACATCTCTGGGTATATTCTGTCTAACTTTAAACAGTTCACTGAGCTGGACTAAATGTCATATTTTTATAGTAGTGGTTGTTTAGAGCTGGAAGCAATTTGGGTTATTCTGTCCATTTGATAACAAATGACTGATTGTAACTATAGATGAACCCGTGGCACAAGAGATTTGATGCCCCTTATTGTATGAAAGTACTAATTTCTCTATCTCTAACATGTTAACGCAAACATACACATTGTTAATATTTCATGTATATTCTTTGTTCTCAGCTGGGCAGGTCTATATTATTGAGGTGTAGACTTTAAATGAACTTATAATTTCTTTAGTTAATATATGATAAATGGACATGATGAATATATGGTGAATTATGTTATGGTTGCGTTATAATAGCTGTATATATCGTTATATGTCTATATCCAAATAAATCAAAATTTATGGACTATGAAAAACTGACATGATGAAAGTATGTTTGTATGCATTTACCTCTTATATACCTTCCTGTTTTCATTTTTAAAAACTACGCCTTCCCCACACAAAGCTGTGAAATAACCTAAACCACGTTCAATTATTTTCTAATCAGCTGTCAAGTGATCGCAAATTGTAGGCTATGAATTAATTAAGTGACTGGGCTGTGATCGTATAGTTGATAAACGTACATGATTCTCATGCGCCGTCACTTATTGTTCAAATTTAAATTTTATGTTCAGCGCATTATTGGACTACCAGGTATCTACTACCAGTTCTTTTCCAGCCAGCTAGTCCTGCTGACTACCATAAGTGTTTTTGTTATTTCTACCATCTGCCTATATATATATATATATATATATATATATATATATATATATATATATATATATATATATATATATATATGCAGGAACCTGTGATTCATGATACACGTACAAGATGCCTTATTTGACAAATTTGCCTTATTTGTTATCACTTCGATCAGATGCTGAACTCGGCTTCATCCTGGGATAAAATAATAATAATAATAATATCTTTATTTCGTACTCATAGCACAACATTCAATATAATAAGTTGAATACGTAACATACCTATATTAACGACTGTCTGTCTGTCTGTTTTTGTCTGTCTGCTTGCCTGTCTGTCTGCCTGCTTGCCTGTCTGTATGTATGTCTGTCTGTTTACCTGTTTGTCTGCTTGCCTGTCTGTCTGTCTGTTTGCCTGTCGTGTCGGTCTGCTTGCCTGTCTGTCTGCTTGCCTGTATATATGTTTGTCTGTCTGTCTGTCTGTATGTATGTATGTATGTATGTATGTATGTATGTATGTATGTATGTATGTATGTATGTCTGTCTGTATGTCTGTCTGTCTGTCTGTCTGTCTGTCTGTCTGTCTGTCTGTCTGTCTGTCTGTCTGTCTGTCTGTCTGTCTGTCTGTCTGTCTGCTTGCCTGTATGTTTGCCTGTCTATATGTTTCACCCTCTTCCTGTCTTTAACGCCCCCCTGTTTGCGGTGTCTGTCTGTCTGTCTGTCTGTCTGTCTGTCTGTCTGTCTGTCTGTCTGTCTGTCTGTCTGTCTGTCTGTCTGTCTGTCTGTCTGTCTGTCTGTCTGTCTGTCTGTCACACGTTTGTGTCCTTGTGCGGCTGGCTAAAGGGAGCGGCTCAAAAAAACAAAATGTTTCATCCTCATCACAGTAAGTAAGACATTTAACAACGCGCCACACCTGTTTGCGGGTGTGCCGCAACGCCAGACCAGCGACAACATCAAAACATTCCCGCAAAGTCCTCCAGCTACTTCCCCGCTGTAGGCCAACCCTTGTCTCCGGAGCAGGATAAAACGAACAGAGAAATGAACGGATGCAGAAAGAAAGCGCCCGGATAGAAGGAGAACGCCTAACACATTTAGACAATGGCAACACGATCAATGAACGCTCCGGAAAGGGGGAAAGAAATAACAGCCTCAATGGCCTTTCAGTTTCCATCGTCGAACATCTCGACGGCAATTTTCATCAGCGACAATAACGGGTTCTATGAAATATTGCCCGAGTGGGATACGGTGGGGGGTGAATCCTTGTCCGTGGTCGTCGGTTGGGGCAGGGAAGGTTCCTTTACCACCCCCACCCCCCCCGGTGGCGCTATAGTAGGCCGATGACTGCCGTGTCGTCAGACGACTGGGAAAGTTTTTCTCTTCCGGGTATGCCACCTGGTGGAAACTATTAATTTAATTGGAACGAATATTATCGGGATCTTCTACAACGACGTTGTCAATCACGTTCGTAACCACAATTAAGATCATTAGTATTAATATTACTTTTAATATTCATTAATTCACTTATTCATTCATTCATTCATCATCATCATCATCGTCCTCAATATGTATTTAACTATAATCTGCTGCTGCCTCAATAAATTATGAAATTACCGTTCTTGTGTTCATGATGTATATATATTGATGATTATCTGTATGCAGTAGTACATATATATATATATATATATATATATATATATATATGTGTGTGTGTGTGTGTGTGTGTGTGTGTGTGTGTACATATAAGTACATACAGGTATAATTAGGTACATACAGGTAAATATAGGCACATATGGTTAAATATAGGTAGATACAGGTACATATAGATTTTACGGATGTACTGTTAATCAGTAAATGTTCACAATAAACAGATTAATCGTTTATTTCAAACCGGGATCATGTTGTGGGATTTATTTCCATGATGACTGACCCCTCAGCCATGTGTCCTATATGTAACCAGTACCGAGGATAAACAACTCAACTGAAATTTGGCAACTTAGACCGGATGGTCTAGTGACTTTGATATGAAATCGTTGTCATGACAATCAATCTACCAAAAAAACACAGTCAATCTACCAAAAAACACAATGTATCTACCAAGACATTCTCTATCTGCGAAAAGAGACAATCCATCTGCGAAAAGATACAATCCATCTGCGAAAAGACACAATTCATCTTCCAACTGCCAAAAGACACAAGCTATCTGCCAAAATACACAATCTAGCTGCCAAAAGATAGATTCTATCTGCCAATGACACAATCTATCTGAAAATACCACACTCTATCTGCCAAAATCATTCAAAAATAAAAACCACAGTAACAGTCAGCTGGTATAAAAATTACATTTCCTCTTCAGTAATCGGAAGGTTCCGAAACGGTTTCGGATTGCGTAGGAAGACCTACGGAGAAATAGTGTGCAGCATCCTCATATGTCTGTATATTATCTTTATCGTGATGCCAACTGATGTAACGCGCATCGCTGTTATCAATGACAGGAGACACAACGCCAACTCGGAAGCGCGAGCAACAGCTCAAATTTACGAGGTAAAAACACGATAAAAACAGCCGTATTTTAAGACACGGATCTTCCAAACCATGAAAAACTCTGGTCTGTTCACTAACTTGGACGAATTGCACCAGGAAACACCAAAATGTCGACCGTGTACCAAAATTTCTGATATCATTCTCATTTGAGGCGATCCCGAACTCCGATCGAGGCAGGGCTGGCTGGCTCGATACCTTAATTCGGCTTTCTTCGATTGATGACATCGCGAGAATTTGCGCGTTTTCTCGCCGCCATGGCAACCGTACGCTAATGTGAATATTAATTTGCGAGCCGCGGGGTTTCGTCGTTCGGCCACACGTATGTTTACTGGTTGTCTTTATGCCTGATGACGTAGGATGGTAACAGACATAAAATGAGGACTGAGGAAGTCGGGTTAATCGGCGACCATTTGTTGGCCAGTTGAACACGATAAAGACGCAATTAAGCTTTCGTGCTGTGGATTCATGACGTTTTATGATCGGGCTGAGATTTAGCGCTAAATACTGGCTGCAGCCTATCAGCGCCGGTCCGGTCACGTGACGGGATAGTTCTATCGGTTCTCTGGGTCAAGGTGATCTTCAGCGATGTTGACGAAGTACTATCCGGTTGTCAGTGACGTCATAGGAAAATTGCTGTTCTATTGAAGATTACATTAAACCTGTTTTCACTGTATCGTTAAATTGCAAACATTACATGTAATTTATTTTAACGGTTTTAAAGTATAATCGATCCAAAGGTAATAATAACTACAAAATAGAATGATCAATAATAGATTTTGAATAAAAATTTAAATACTAATACTACTACTACTAATAATAATAATAATACTTAGATAATCTTCCCATGTTATGTTGACGTCATTTCCTGCCCTCGGTTTAAAAGTGATGAATGAAGCGCAGTAGACTCTATAAGACGGCGAAAGTCGTCTACGAGTAAAATTTGTCTTTATATTGGCGAGATGTTCATAACTCGCCATTGTTGCCGATTAAAGACCAGGTGGCTGCCGGAAAACCTCGCAGTTCGTGATCGATTCAGATGATGGCGTAAAATGGAATTAATTGGCCGCTCCACGAGACGGAAAACGACAAGCAGACGAATTCTGACGTGCATTTGGCGCCATTTATATTAATTACAGAGAGGAATGGAAAATGTCAGGTTAGTGCCAATAGTGGGGGTATTAGGCTTGGATTTAGTTAGTAGATTGTGTATTCATTATTATTATTATTATTATTATTATTATTATTATTATTATTATATTATTATTAGATCTATTACAATTATTATTTGGTAAGAATTCTTTATTTAAGAATATTTGCAAATAATAAAATATTATATATTTCACTCCATCAAGGTTAGAGGGCATGGAATTGAAACTCTGTCATCTGTAGCATGAATTTCTGTCTGAAATAAGTTAGCAGCTATTACCTTTTTTGGCAACACACACACACACACACACGCATACACACGCGCGCAGGGAGAGGGGGAGAGACTTACTGACAGACTGACTGACTGACTGGTTGTCTGATTGCATTAGGTGGGTAGGTGGGTGATTGGCTGGACACTGACTTGCCCAATCACCCACTTTACCTAAAATAGCATGTCGGTGCATGTTTAAGGACGGAACACTTCTGTTATATAACCCTCAGATAATCATCAAGTATTATGGTACAGCTCTATCAGATTTATAGATTATTGAAAGAAGTGAACTAGAGATATGGCGTAATCATCTCTTGTGAAAAATGGGTTAAGATTTAGGTACGAATAGCCAGACAGACAGACAGACAGACAGACAGACAGACAGACAGACAGACAAAACGAAGAGAGACAAACAGAAACAAAAGCGGACAGACAAACAGACGGAAACGAAGACAGACAGACAGACAAACAGAAAGAAAGATGGACAGATAAACGGAGAGAAACAAGGATAATCAGATGAAAATACAGAAACTCAAAGAGACAAAAAGCAAGAAATAAGAAAAAAGTGGAAATATGCCCGTTATTCTAAATTCATTTGATATAATTCTCTATGCCAGTGCCTTTTAGCCCCTCGTTGGAACAGATAGGTCAGCAAAAATACTAAATACCCTGTCATAGCGACATTCGCATCTCGCGGATCTTACTACAACATCTCCGCTAGCCACTAGTCCAGGACCTGAGGCCGATGCCACTCCGACAAGCCACTAATTACCATCCGAGGATCATCAACCAGCTAATTAGTAACATTCGGATCCTTAAATGTGCATATCAACCACTTCTATTCCACTCCGCCGATAATCAAGGTAAACACTGTACCTGGGCTACTGGGGTATATTGGTATAGACATACACATAAACAAGATACATGAGAGACGGTTAGATGGGTTTGTTTTGTGCGTGATAAGGAGGTCATTAGTTGTTGGAGTTTGTGTCAAAACTCACCGTCGCTGATCCAGAAGGAAAAAACTCCTGAAGCAAGGCCACTGTCAAGGTCAACTCTCTCTCTCTCTCTTTCTCTCGTGTGTGTGTGTGTGTGTATATATATATATATATTTGTGTGTGTGTGTGTGTGTGTGTGTGTGTGTGTGTGTGTGTGTGTGTGTGTGTGTGTGTGTGTGTGTTGTGTGTGTGTGTGTGTGTGTGTGTGTGTCCTCGACGAGACAGCAAACCTTATTTGAAGAGAAAACTAAATCTACCAGCATATCAATTGATGTCTCATTTGTGAATATACAGTTACCCTTACGTTGTCAAGGTGGGTTCAGAAGCGCCCCCACTCCACCCATCCACACCCAGGTAATCAGTATTTGCAAATTACCTAATCTTTGCTATTCATCAGGGGATTGAACGGAGAAACCCCAAAGGAATTTTTTATCGTTGTTTACATGTGCACACGCGCTGACTTGCTTGTTTACGTAAAGTATGTCGCCGTTTCCAGACTAGAGTTGATTCGGTAATAAGCAGAATCGATACAATCATCGTAAATAGAGACAGTTCGATATTGGGATGGGTCGACGCATTGATCGTGTTATCTGTCGCTATCAGAAATATACACAATTGAACGTTGTAACACCTTCAGTTATGTCATCGGTGCAGTGTAACGATGCCAAGGCAACAGCTTCTACTGTCAGTCATAATTATGTTAATAACAGAATGTTCCTCCGAGCTGCCCGATCAGATACCGATTTGAGGTTCTTTATTCCATTAGGTGAGTGAGTGAGTGAGTGGGTGGGTGAGTTGAGTGAGTGCTTTGTTTACCGTTCGCCCGTATCACACCTCGGATTTGTGGTCGAAGCGCGACTCCCTAGGGAAATATCTCACGGAGACAGATATGACTATTATTCGAACCCAGAATCTAGAATATTGTAAGGGAGTGTTTTAACCACTTACTGTCGATGTATAATCTTTCTAAGTATCTATCTATCTATCTATCTATCTATCTATATATTTATTTATCTATCTATCTATCTATCTATCTATCTATCTATCTATCTATCTATCTATATACTATCTATCTATCTATCTATCTATCTATCTATCTATCTATCTATCTATATCTATCTATCTATCTATTATCTATCTATCTATCTATTATCTATTATATATATATATATATTATATATATATATATATTAAAGGGGACAGCACAACTTTCTGGATGATTCTAGTTATTATGTCTAAAATAGCATTCGAGTTCAATTTGTATTACTTCATATAGTATTTTAAATAGCGCCTTAGAGCAATTAAAGTTCAAATATACATTTAAAGGATAATTAACAAATATTCTGAGCTCATGTAGCTCAAATACATTTCATACATAATAAACTGGTTTAAAATTATAAATACGCCGATTTAAATAAATGGGTTTTAAGAACCTTACAAAATATGTCTCTACTTGCTGCGTGTTTAATATGGTTTGGCAACTCGTTCCACAGCCCGGGAGCTGATGCTCGGGAGGATCTCTCTCCGTAGATTGCTGTATGGCTTCTTGGTACCCTCAAAAGTGAATAGGACTCAGATCGGAGCATTATCACTGGTATATAATTTTCGGTCAGATCGCTTAGATACACTGGTGCTGTTCCACTCAATCCATTGAATGTAAGAAACGGGATCTTGTACTGTGATCTGAAACGTACAGGGAGCCAGTGCAGCTGGAATAAAACTGGTGTTATATGTTCCCTTTTTCGAGTGCGTATCACCAAACGTGCAGCACAGTTCTGCACTCGGTGTAGGCAGTTTGTCAGATGATGATGATGATGATGATTGATGTTTTACGGCCACTTTTGTGCACAAGGTAGGCTAAATGGGCCGAGCGACCTCCAAAGGTAATGAGACGAAGTGAAAGACGAAACAACCTACAGATATGCCCACGCCGGGATTCGAACACGGGTGGTAGTGATCTGTGGTCCAACACGCTACCAACTAGATCACGGAGGTGCCCTAGGCGGTTTGTCAGAGGAGGGGGGGGATACTATATAGTATTCCCCGATTAGCATGTACTAATCTCTAATCCTCACTCTTTATGGGCATAATACTGCGTTCATAACACAGTTGGAGGGATCGTATGCCGTGAACAGCACTACTGAAGCAATAACTTTGAATATTCTATTGTATTAATATTCCTAAAGACGTATATTCCGGATTGGCTTGCTAAAACCCAATTATTGGTTGTTAAAAGTCAAGAAAACACACATTTCAGCCATTTTGAAAAAAGATGATTCTTTCCAAGCTATATTTGAATGCTTGTGCCGAAATCTGCTAAATCTAAAGCCAGAAACAATCTTATTATCGTGAAACCTATTCTGTCTTTTATAATAATACTAACAGGGCATTATGTTTTCTGGTGGTTCGGTCTCAGATAATATTATTTCTCCGAGGTCTGTGTCCTTCGCCCTGATACATTCACGCTACTTTGATACCACTATAATAATTGTTGACGTCATAAGCCATATTATCGGGAATTGTTTTGCTGTATCAATTAATCACACAGATTATTGACGATCCTTCACGATTTCATCAATTGGGGTTTCTGTGGTCCATTAAAACCTTCTCCCATTGTTCTTCAGTAATTACAGTTCAGAGAGCTTCAGTGTTAAGTCAAGACGTCTCACTTGACCGAGCTAGCTGCTACAGCGTCTGTGTGATACTATTTAGAACATTATAGATTGTTTTGAGCTTTGATCATGTTTCTGTTAGGTGACCACTTTTGGGCAGGCTAATTGGGCCAAATGAGCTACAAAGGTAATGAGGCCAAGTGAAAGACAAGCTACTATTGAGACATCGCTGAGGCCACCATAGTGTGAAGATGGCATTCATCGTTGAAGCTAACTCGTTTGTCATCTAACTGCGTCAGAATTGAATTGAATTGGCCATAAAGTCGACTTTACTGTACGGTTACGACTTACTATGAAAAGGACATGAATAAACATATAGGAAAACACAGATTATATATATATATATATATATATATATATATATATATGCGTGTGTGCGTGAGTATGTGTGTGCATGCATATGCATTCCTATTTGGATGCAGGATCAATTGGATGGCTAAATTAACGATTGATGGACGGTTATCATAGCCCTAGAAATATAGGATGTTGATCTTGACCAAACAAATCCATATTAGATTCTATATACAGTGATATTAACTCAGTCATATCATCCTGGATAGAGGGTTTACTCTTGATAGATTACGATGAAGTACTGCTTATGTATTTGTATTATAACAATACAAGTCTATGGTATTAGACATAATAATGTGGTAGTGGTAGTAAAACCAGCAACAGCAGCAGCAACAACAACAACAGTAGTGGTAATAATAATAGTAATAGAAGCAGCAGCAGCAATAATAATAATAATAATAATAATAACAATAAAGATATTCATGATAACATTACTACTACTACAACCACTCACCTACTGCAAGTACTACTAAAAAATTTACTATCACCGTATTATGTTTTTATAATAATAATAATAATAATAATAATAATAATAATAATAATAATAATAATAATAATAATAATAACAACAATAATAATCATAATTATAATAATACTAAAAATTATTTAAATAATGTGGCTACATAACTATTTCACCCTGACATCACTGACTTCTCACCCCCTGCCCTACTGGTTCACCCCCCCCCCAAGCCCATACCATACGAAGAACAGGTAAACCACATCTCTGATCCCCGACTGGCTGCTGACTGGAGAACACCGGGTGTGAGAGTTGATGTGACTGACGACTCCGTCGTCCCATACTGTACCTACCCCTCTTGCTTTCTCCAATGGTCAGCCCGAAGCGCCACCTCACTCACCGTTGGTCCGTCGACACGCAACACTCGCTATATAAACATAATTTCTACACAAACGTGGATATAGACACGCCGATGCGTCGCGACATCCGGATCAGGGCACCCGTGACGCTGGCATTGCGCTCACCACACGGATACCCCACCAGTCGGCTACCGCGTCTACGGCTATAAAGATACCGCGGTCATCGGGCAAGCATTCCGGAGATAGAGATGTCACTGTTTGTAGATGGCCGAGATCCTGTAGTCGGTAGAGAGGAATTCCGGTAGCAGAAGATATCATCGCCGGGAGATTAGAGGCGATAACTGCCTCATGGACGACGTTAGTTGGATAATAAAAGTCACACTGCGCGCGTCTCTCACCCGAACGAGGACTTAGAATTGAAACCCATTCTCAGCACCTACTGTCGGGATGTTGTTAACTTGCTGCTGTATCTCAGGTGAGTGGCATGTGTCAGTTTATTTGTGTTTGTTTGTTTGTTTGTTTGTTAATGTGGAAACACTGGCTCATCTGTTGGTTATCTTCAACAGGTGGCAATGATGGGTGAGTGCTTGTGTGTGTGTGTGTGTGTGCCTGTGCGTATGTGCGCGCGTGTGTGTATGTGTCTGTGTTTGTCGAAGAGGGGGGGGGGAGGAAGAGGGAGAGAGACGTTTTATTCACATTAACATGTTTGCAGGTATCTTCTATCATTATTTTCTATTAAATGTGCCCAAACTTATTATAAATCAGACTAGTCAATGTACTCCTGCCGCAGGATTATGTAGGAGACAGAGTGGTACCTTTCTGTATTAGATGATGATGATGATGATTGATGATGATTGATGTTTTACGGCCACTTTTGTGCACAAGGTAGGCTAAATGGGCCGAGCGACTTACAAAGGTAATGAGACGAAGTGAAAGACGAAACAACCTTCATATATGCCCACGCCAAGAACACGGGTGGTAGTGATCTGTGGTCCAATGCGCTACCGCTAGACCACGGAGGCACCCTTTCTGTGTTAGAAATTGTATCTTTATTTAGGATTAGTCCCCGTAGGAGAATTATTTAAATTATTGAAAAACTGTGTATTTATCCTATATAGCCAACTATGTTGATGGCAGACATTCAAGTTATTATTATTATTATTATTATTATTATTATGTGTGTGTTTCTTTTGCTGTTGTTTTCATCGTCGTCGTCGTCTTCATCATTTTATCATCATCTTCATCATCATCACTAAAATAGTGATTTAATGTCCAAAGGTCTCAGTCTATCTAGAATCTCGGCGTGGGCATATCTGAAGGATGTTTCATCTTTGACTTCGTTTCATTACCTTTGGAGGTCGCTCGACCGATTTAGCCTAGCATGTGCACAAAAGTGGCCGTAAAACAACAATCATAATCATCTCACGAAAATCTCGGCCCCCTTTCCTGTTCTGCGGCTCCGTCCACAGACACATTTTCCTGGCAGAACAGGTTCCCGCCGATGGCGGCATCACTGTTATCGAGTGATGTACGGTTTAACATAGGAAGGATCCTGAATTAAATGAGATACTTATGGACGTTTTGGTATGTTTTATTTTCTCTCGTGAATATGTCTTAAACACAAGGCACATCTGTTCGATTTAGTGCTCAGATATCGTCATGAATATGCGTGTTTTATGATGCGACACTGGCCCACTTAGCGGTGTACTAGGATGCTCTGACTCTGCTGATTGGCTGTAACTGTATCGGTCAAGGACGTGAGAAGCACATGTGTAGGAGACCTAAATGGGCCGAATGTAAACATAACTACATCGTTCAAAAGCAATGATTCTTGTCGATGTTTTGCTTGCTTTGCTAATAAAATAAATGTGGCCGAAGAATATATGATTTGTAGCAATGAAAAGACAGCTTTCTCTGCAGATGAGCCCTAGTCTCTTAGCTACCTGAAATGAGGAAGACGCATATGGTCTGTTATTTACTGCTTCACCACGGGGACTAATTCTAAATAAATTTAGAGTTTACAATTTATGGCATATTCGGGGGAGAAATCCCTTGCCAGTTCCCTGGTTGGATGAAAAACTCCTACTATAGTACCACGACCGGGATTCGAACCTCCGACTTCCCACACAGTATGACCAAGAGTAAGAAAGTTGCATACTCTTACCCACTAGGCCATATAAATAAATATATATATATATATATATATATATATATATATATATGTGTGTGTGTGTGTGTGTGTGTGTGTGTGTGTGTGTGTGTGTGTGTGTGTGTGTGTGTGTGTGTGTGTATGTGTGTTTTAGCTGTGTATTATAAGGCACAGGCACTGAGAATCTCGAACCGTGAATTCAAACTCTGGACGTTTCTTCAGGGGACTGAATCCAGAGTGGCGACTTTTCTTGCTGAGACATGTGTAATGCCTCACCAGTCCCTAAGCCGCCAAGCAAAGTCAAATACGAATCACCTACAGCCGTGGAGTTTGGGTGTAAAACACCCAAGTCAGATCACGGCAGTAGTGAGAATGTTTAGCTTAATTATCTAAGCAGCCCTATTTATAGCTATTTTTCAATTGCTGTATCTTTCTTCAAAGCAATACTATATAAACTATATAACCCAATTGTTACCGTCTTCAAAGATCAGTTTTTACAACGGGCAGGCGTCACGAAGCGACTACTATTAAAACTATTTTGCTTAATTGCTATTAAAAGACTGACATCTGCGCTGAAGCAGACCGTATTAGCGCATCATAGCTTCGATACTGTTTGAACTATGTTATCATTTTCAAACCTGACCTAATTTATGCTATTCTAACTATTGTAGTTCTTAAATGTTATTTATGACAAGCAGATTAGAGCTAATCTTGAATGTCATAGTACAAAGTGGACATAGCTGGACCTAGGAAAGATAATTATGTTCCCACATACAACCAAGGTGAATTTTATATCCAACTAAAGTTGTTATATAAAACACACCAACCGCGCGAGCCGTGTCCAAAGTGAGCTCCGGTGGCCTAGCGGTTAAGCACCCGGCACTTGGTGCCAACGGTCGCAGGTTCGAACCCCGTAAGAGGTCGAAACTTTTCCAGGGATTAATTTCAACAACAACAACCAAACCAAAACCAGCCGTGTCCAATGCCACCGCTCGAGATGCGATGCAGTGTTTCTATTCCTGAGTCAGGAGTACTTACAATGCTTTAAGAGCGTACTCTGCCTGCTACAGTCATTTAAATGCTGGATAACCAGGCCAAACACCTAAACGGCGTCCTCCAAAGACGCAAATAGTACATGGATTATACAGCTCTAGATCAACTTTTCTTGAATGCAGGGACCGGGAAATATAGTCTCCACGCATAGAAAACGGAACTTTCTCAACCGCAGCCTAATATGCCTTGTGTTATTTGCTGGAGGGTCAAATACCTCATAAACATACAAATCCAATAAATACTATGACCTACTCGTCACTATTATAACAATTTAGATCGGCGTTTTAGCAGACCGTTATGGCGGAATTGCCGTTCTATATATTAACATTTTCAAATCAGACCTAATGTCTGCAATACAAACTATAATTATAATATAGGGTTTTATTAATGACAAGGAGACTAAAGTTAGCCTTGAATGTTATAGTACAGACTCGACATAACTGGACCTAGGAAAGATAATTCTATTCCCACAAACAACTAAGGTGAATTATATATACAACTAAAGTTGTTATATAAAACACACGAACCACACGAGCTGTGTCCAATGCCACCGCTCGAGATGCGATGCAGTGTTTCTATTTCTGAGTCAGGAGTACATGCTTTAAGAGCGTACTGTGCCTGCTACAGTCATTTAAATGCTTGATAACCAGGCCAAACACCTAAACGGCGTGCCTCCAAAGACGCAAATAGTGCACGGAATATACAGCTCTAGATCAACTTTTCTTAGAACGCGTGGACCTAGAAACACAGAAAAGGGAACATATAACCTAGAAATGGTACAGACAAAACCCACAGTCTCTCTCTCTCCCTCTCTCTCTCTCTCTCTCTCTGTGTGTGTGTGTATGTATATAAACAGTATACTGTAACGGATATTCATGATTTGTAGTCATGCACAATATGACTTAACCACAAAATTTACTGGAAATATGAATGTTCTTTTACGGCCACTTTTGTGCACACAGCACGCTAAATAGACCCAGTGACTTTCACAGGTAATGAGTCGAAAAGTACTTACAGTTTGGAAATATATATATATATATATATATATATATATATATATACATGTATATATATATATATGTGTGTGTTGTGTGTCCGATGCGTGTTTATGATGGATCATGTGTCCGCACCCACAGAACTCCTCCCCCCCGACACACACACACACACACATACCTCCACACACCTGACTTATTGATATTGGAGCATCAAGATGATGACTTCAGACTGTCTCGTTTACTAATCAACTCTGACCACAACCTGAACCAAAGGTCATCCGGACCAAGAACAAGTCGAGTACTGATTACCATAGCATATTCTCCTGACGATGACGATGATGGTGGGGGGGGATGTTTAAAGCAGCCATTCCTCAACAGGTCTCCCGATAGTACCTTTAGTGTGTAGTATTAGGCTGATGTCAGATCAGCATCAGTACATCAATGGAGCTACTGGACGTTTTGAAACCTTCTCCTATCTATGTTGATCGTTTGAATTGTCATTTGAACTTTAGTTATTACACATTTGGGATATCACTTTGGGAAGCTTTTGATTAACTCCTGATAGTAACGGTACTTCATTAAATCTACATTATTATTATTATTATTATTATTATTATTATTATTTTATCACATATAGCACAGAAGGCACATTTAACCAACTCTACATACGAACACCTATGACACAACCATATTGCACATGCTATCACCCAGATAGTTTTCTATCCATTGTTTAAGATCAGTCACGGTTCATTGAACCGACCGCCGAATGTCTGTCCAGGATTCTACCCCGGTGTCAAGCTGAGCACCTGATCAACTCACGCTGATTAAGTTCTTTACCGTTTTCATATACCTCGCCCTTTTCTCGACACCTTTAGCAATAATGTAAAATCATCAGTTCAGTTCAGATAATAACCCCCCAATCCCTTGACAATAGACATCTTTGGTAACTTTAATAATAGAGAACAATGTACATTATTAAATATAAATTATTATTAAATCAGTATTAAAATTATTATTATTATTATTATTAGTAGTAGTAGTAGTAGTAGTATCATCATCATCATCATCATCATCAGGTTTCCCATGCCAAGTTTATCCGAGTTTTATCGTGACCGACCTTAGCTATTAATAATAATAATAATAATAATAATAATAATAATAATAATAATAATAATAATAATAATAATAATAATAATAATAATAATCATAATGATGATGACTTAATAATAATTTACATTTTAAAATGTACATTGTTCTCTATCTATCTTTCAATTGCTACATAAAACATAATTTATGGAGTCGTAGGCGTCTTCGTCAACTAAATTAGCTTAATGCGTTCAGGGAAGGCGATAATGAGAGATTTATTCGGCCATAATTTTGCACCTGGCCGCGACAATTACACGGGATTTAAATTGGCTAAAAACAGACTTAAAATAAAGTCGCCGCTCGGGAGGTCTAGAGGCACGACGTAATCATATTGAACGAGCCCAGATGATCAATGGACTGCTGGGATTGTCGGCTTATCTTCTACTCATTGATTTAAATCCAGAATCAACCGGCGACCCGATTATCATTTTTACCCGTATCCACCATCTGATTAATGAGCCCGCCAGTGGGATCTTCGTCGCTGATAGATAGAGACGTCAAATTTCATTCACAATGTCAACTGAATGAGGCCACATGATCTCTGATATTACTAATTGGTTGATTAATCCATTTATCTTCGACGCTGGTTACACCTGAGGGATATGGCGTTAGAGGGCGGATCATTAAAGAAAGAAATAACACAAACACAGGTATGAGTCGGCTTCGAACCCATATCCGGAGGTTTGTAGTCTAATTCTCTAACCATTGCACCGTCAGCTAAACCCGATGGTATTAAATCATAACTGAGATTGGATCTGTTGCTGAAATCTTGCAGAACATCCGATAACGGAATTGATCTCCCATTAAGTATAGATCTGCTGGCCGATAACAGATGGATGGGCAGAATGAAGCCACAAGCACTCACTTACGTATAGGTCGTATCATACATTTATCAACGAGTTCCTCATCAGTAACATCTAGTCTCTGTTGATTAGTCAACATCCAAGACCAATACAGCCATTTGGTAGCCATATAAATTAGGTGTAGGATTCTAGACACTGGCTGTAGATGTATCCATTGATTTCAAATCATCGAAGTATACACACAAGTTAGCACACACACACACACACACACACACACACACACACACAGGCACATACACAGACATACACACACGTATGCATGTTTACATGTTGGGAGTTTTCTCCTTTGATTATCGTACATTTCACGATATATTTATATTGGTTAAGGCTAGAGTTTTGACCTGTTAGTAGTTCGTCGCCCAAGTGTTATTCCAGGAACTTGTCCAGAACCCTCGACATCGTCAGACCGGGTACTGATCTTAAGACTCAATGAACCAATAAACACTCATAAATATAGGTCACACAAAGTCTTCGTGTTTGGCCGACGCGAATACCCCATAACATTAGATGGACTTAAATACAGATTTTTGTGATTTATCAAATATGTTTTCCACTAAGTGCTTATTTAGACCAACAGCAACTTCCCTTTAAATAATTCTAGGAAAACAAGGAGAAACTTCGATAGACTGCTGTAATATTTACGACTATTATAATATAAATTCGGGTTTGTTTTATTAATCCGGTCCCGATCCGATTAAGTGGTATGCAGTCCCTGAAATGTAGACATATAAAACGTCCTATGATGAAGTTATCTCGATTTATTTCCCCCATACAACCTCACTAGATGGCCCTTCGTGATTTTATCTCTCTGTCAAAACAAACGCCTGGTTTTTGTTTAAAGGCAAGTCATCTTGTATTGTTCGCGCCGCCGACAACTGAGTTCTATGCGAAGCGATCACAAATAGAGATGGCAGATGGTCACATCCGCTGTCCGGCTACATGCACGTACTCATCGAACAGAACTGGATTTGAGCAAAACTTGAGTTGGCGCAGACGCTTTTCGCTCGTCTGGATTGAATGGATCCGGAAGACCAGCTGATTCTAGAACTCCAGATCGGCGTGGCCGTGGCTGTAGGTGCGTCGTTTTGTTCGTCGGTCGTAACCGTTTAGACGAAGTTTCATCAAATATCACTCGACGCCGGATCCAGGCGACACCTGATCCCGACGACAGCTGTCGACGCGAGGATTGGATCCCAGCGTCACCTGCCGTTGGCGATAAATATGACACGGAGTGTGTGGGGAAGGTAGAGAAAAGAGTTCTGCCGGAACCGGGGTATATAATAATGTTAGAACTTGGTCGAGAATACAAAAGCGGCTTCTTGCTTAATGCGATGGCTAGTTGTCAATTGGGCTATTGTTCGCCACACATGCCTACACACGCTCACACACGCACGCACACGCGCGCACCCATGCGCCCTCGCGCATACACATACACCCACACACTCACACAACACACAACACACACACACACACACCATCTCCTTTCTCTTTCTATGTGTGCATGCGTGCGTGCGTGCATGCATACATGCGTGCGTGAGTACGTGCGTGCGTTGATGTATCAATGGTGGATCAGAGTATCAGAACTCTGTATAACACTAACTAAATTCAGATGATATATTCAGTAAAGTAAAATTTTATGTGATGTGACAAAAGAATACAAAGATCACATATACCTAGTAAATTCCTCGACTTCAGACATAGCCCTGTCCGGGGTTTGAACCAAAGTGGCACGGATCTGTGGCGAACCACACTACCAATTAAGCCATGAAGAAACGCTAACAAAATGTTTGATAAAACTGAATTATTAGAAGTATTCGATTGAAGACAAAACACACGAGTACCACTCGGACTTGCCATTTAGCCAACAAGTTCGTTTTTACCCTAACCGTGTATTATGGGGCTGATAGCGGATTCAGAGAGGGGCCTGATTGGGCGAATAGATTTTGTCGAGAGAGGTATTATGTATCCAGGGATCTATAGATGTGGGCAACATCCCATCACCTCTCGCTTTATGGATGGGCAATTAATATATTATTTGTCTCTTCAAAGGATCGCCATCCATTAACTGTCAAAACGTGTCAAGTTGGATGTACTGATTACATTCATCTAATTGATCAAATCGGTTTTATATAACAGGTGCTTCCATACTGAAGTTTCTGATGGCGAACAAAATTGTCATTACCAAATTGGGTTGGTGTGAAACTTCTTTGGGGGTGGAGTTATTTATCCCCCCGCCTTTATATTTGTTACGTGGTATATCGTCTGTTCACACGGAAGTGATACTTGATATAAATCCAGTTGAGCCGATTAACCTCGGCCCTGGTCTAGCTAGAACATATGGCCTGTGGGCGACTGTCGGGGAAACATCCCACAAAACGCACAGGTTTAACCACTGAGCCATCGAAGGGCTCGGGTTATAAATGGAGAGATCGACATTTTGAGTTACCTTTCTTTACAACTAATTGCGCGCGCTAACAAACAAACACCAACAGAGACAGACAGACAGACATATACAGACAGACAGACAGACAGACAGACAGACAGACAGACAGACAGACAGACAGACAGACAGACAGACAGACAGACAGACAGACAGACAGACAGACAGACAGACAGACAGACAGACAGACATTCTCTCTCTATCTCTCTCTATGTGTGTGTGTGTGTTTGTGTGTGTTTTATAAAGATATTTAAGGCGCTGGCACAGGTGTTATACTTTCATTCAAACAACAAACAGCTCCAAACTGATTAAAACTAATATTTAATTTGTATGTATAATTAATTACCGTTATAATTAGAGAAAAATGAAAGAATTTTTTTTTTCTAAAATAATCCAGAAGAGGATAATCTAAATATAAACAAGAAACTATGATTAAAACAAAACAGGCTTTGTGCCGACACTTCAGATCAATACTAATAGCAGCGATATAACACGACTCAACCCAATAGCAACGACCGGTTTCGACCTATTCAAGTCTTCATCAGGTTGCATAGAAATGTCTAACGTTACCATATATAGTGCGATACTGGTCACTTTCTCCCCCTTTCTCCCCCATTTCTCCCTCAGAACTATATAGCGACTCGTATCACTAACAAGTTACTTACATATACAATTAGGAGACACTGCACTATATAATAGACATATCAGTCAACACATTCTTATCGACGTGTCCCATTATGGTTTATACCCAACATGTTAATGAGTCTGTCTGTCTACCATTCTACTGATCAGTAAGTAAGTCAGTCAGCCAATCAGCCAACCAACCAGCCAGCTAACCACTAGGTAAGTAAATGAGTAAGTAAATATGTCAATCAGTCAGTCTGTTAGTCGGCCATCCCGTCAGCTCACTGGCCATCCAACCTACCAACCTCTAAGTAAATAAGTAGCTAAGTAAGTAAGTAAGTAGATCAGTCAGGTCAGTCAATCAATTAGTCAGACAACTCACCAGCCAATCAACCAGCCAACTAGCCAATCAACCAGCCAACATTTTTATTTAAAAGGGGGCGGATGACATCCGTTGTTATCAACCAATTAAACCGAAGCAGCTTTAAGAACAACATCAGTGCCATGTCTCCGAAAATCCGAACACCAGGATGTAAAGGTCAGCGGCTAAAAACTGGCTCCATGCGAGATGGATAGGCGTATGTTATTAGCCTTGTTATTGGATGTCGTTATGGAAACGTGGCCCTTTCGGGATCGGTTATTTTCTCTTCGCGATAAACAGTTTACTGGATGAAGTACGATGGCTTTGATATCCGTACAATGGCCGGATGGTAGTATTGTGACAGGTGTTGTGTACCGATGGGCAGTATAGATAGCAGCTGATTTAGGTCTAACGACCGTCACAGGCAACGACTGTCATACGTTTGGGTTCAGTGGATTATTGATTGGGCCATTGTGCGCGTGTCCGTGCGTGGGTGTATGAGTGAGGGAATGAGTGAGTAAGTAAGTAAGTAAGTGAGTCAGTCAGTCAGTCAGTCAGTCAGTCAGTGTGTTAGTAGTGAGTTATTGATTGATTTATTTATTTATTTATTTATTTATTTATTGGGTCAGTCAGTAGCCATGGGTGGGTGGGGGCGTGGGTGAATGAGTGAGATTTTGAGTTTGTGAGTGAGTGAGTGAGTGAGTTTATGAGTGAGTGAGTAAATGAATGAGTGAGTGAATGCGTGAGTCAGTCAGTCAGTCAGTCAGTCAGTCAGCTAGTCAGTCGGTCGGTCGGTCGGTCGGTCGGTCGGTCGGTCGGTCGGTCGGTCGGTCGGTCGGTCGGTCGGTCGGTCGGTCGGTCGGTCGGTCGGTCGGTCGGTCGGTCGGTCGGTCAATCAGTCAGTGGAGTGAGTGAGTGAGTGAGTCAGTCAGTCAGTCAGAGTCAGTGGGGGGGGGGTGAGTGAGTGAATGGGTGAGAGATTGACCGAGTTAGTGCATACATAGAGTTTAACAACACGTCGATATAAACTGTATCTCACTACCTACTTTCTAATCAGTGATAATTCTCAACTTGGGGATGCTTCATGATGCGGAATATTGTCTCTTTGTCACTGTCATAATATTTCCGATATTTGCGTTTGTTCTCCTCCCGTCCTGTCAATCATACCATCATCTGTGACATATATACACCCGTACCACCTGTATATGATACGTATATTTCTATCAACATCTCCTCTCCCATTATCGCTAACATTAATCTCAGTCTACGGTCAGATGTGATAAGAAAGACAGGAAACTGAACATCATCGCTATCATAAGCTGGCATCAATAATTTTTTAACCTTTTTTTTTGGTATTGAATACCTTTTGCTATAGATACATTAATGACCAATAATATCATGGGAAAATATTGACAAATTCAGGTCTCAAGTACGATAATTTTGCTCTGAAAAGGTACTGTAATTTGGAGTGTTGCCAATTAAAACACTTTTTTAAGAATAAAAGCATAACGGAGATTAAATGTTTCCGTAAAATAGAAGGAAAGAATGTGAATGCTTATAAGCTTATAAGTAACGACGGGATCATTACTCCGGATAACAGGCAGTCAATAAAGTCGGCTTTCATGTCATAACCGTCTGTCTGTTTTGTTTGCTCGAAAACGATCGTATCCGGAATAAGCTTTGATTTTTTTTTAAACAACCGGAGCGTTTAATCGGTAAACCGCCGGATTACAGCCGCGTCAACCACTTAAGAAATTACGAGTGCCCGATCCCCGCATCGAGTTCGGCCCTATATTCGTATACGAGTCGGATGTCGAGATGTCGGTGAAGCGCCGCTGATGTTGTATAAACGTGGCGCCTTTCAACGGTCGGATTCGACGCGAGGCGAGACGATTTGCGCCGTACAACAATTCCAACTCGACCAGCGCGTACTCGTCAGCCTCTAATCTCTTCTGGACGTACACACCGAGTACAGGGAAGGCGCAATTATCGGATTCCTGTCCATCGTCTTCTGATTATTGTTGTCCTTATATTCCCTAATGTCTCGTCAACGGTACGGTATCAGATAGGGCCAGTCTTAACGCTGCATGCTGTTTGTTGGTTATTGTTTCTGGTGTGAAGGGGAAAAGGGGGGGCAGCTGTTAGAGATAGATCATACGGAGGCAGGGATCGGGTAAGATGCATTTTTAGGCATCAGGCCGTTCGTGTCGCTTGGAAGAGGCGCGATGTTAAGCTTAAACTGCACAACACAATCTCAAGCGCTATCTCGGATGGCGCTTGCAGTTGACAGGTTCCTGAGCAACAGATCTTCAAGTCGTGGGATCGAATCCCACTGTTGTGAACATACGTATGATATTTTATCCGTAAACGAAACGATTTGGTCCTCGTAACTTGTAGAGATGCTAACGTATTATTAAGCCGTACAGACTTGAGGTACTCCCGACTGTAGGGAATCCTTCAGTTGTCATAAGTATTTCGACTCCAGTTAATTTCACTATTGTCTGGATTAGCATCGCTGATACTCGCCACCCGGTGACGTTTTCAGCGTTCTCTCCTCGCCTTGTCATGGTGAAAAATGGTTGGTGCAAGTAGCAGATGGCCAGTCCTTAGGTGTTTTGCTGAATGGGAAAAGCGGTTTCTGAAGACGGAGAGACGGAATGAAAGACGAAACATCATTCATGTTTAGTTATATCGCGATTTGAGCCCCGTGTTTGAGGACTGTGGCCGTCCGCGCTACGATTTTAGTCACGAATACGTCTCGGAATATCGTGTAGATAGTACTCCAGGAGCACCGTTGTTCTTAAGGACGAGAATCCGGCTGATTGAGATGTTCATTAACTTAATGTTTACCTTGTCATCTATGAAGAGATGAGCAAATACTAATGACAAACAGTTGTTTGAGGAGGACAACGAGAAATTACCTCCCTATTTCGGTGTTACGCCAATATATCTATGCCCTACGACTTCTTCCCCTACTCATAGAACCATAGCACCCCTACCCCATTTGGCCTATCATCTACCGGTGTTCTAACGATTTCATTTATGTATTCACTAACTGTAGGTTTAACAGTTTAACAGTTTAACAGGTTAAAATTATTTCGCCTTAAAACTGAATTGGCAAATAGCAGAAACGTCCCTAAAAGGATGCGAGGACCGAGTCAACTCACACACACACACGCGCACGCGCGCGCACACACACACACACACACACACACACACACGAGAGAATAATCTATCATAATCGTACGACCCAACAAGGCATTAGCCATTACTAACAGATAATAAAGTCCTTCATTATCGAGTTTTGACACTTATACTAACTAACAACATTATTTTATCATAAGTTCTTCAGGATTGTCCTCGTTCCGTTAATTCGCAGGATTTCTTAAGGCCGATCATCCGGGAACCGTGGGAACGTAATCAGCACCTGGTGAACTCTGAATGCTGACTCCGGAAGGCGTTTCAGGATAGCGAATACGGCATCCTTTGTTCGTAACGATGCCTACTACCGACGCTACGACATCAGCGGTTACGACCCTGTTCGACACGCCGTCGTCGGACACGTGGTCTCCGAGCTACAGGCGGATCACCGACAACGTCGACACGGCATCGGTTGTGACGTCAGCGACGACGTACATCGCCTCTAACGTGACGGCATTAGCCTGGAACGTTACGTCATCGAACGGCACCACGTCCAATCACGCGGACAGCGACATGGCCGAGGACGCCATCTGGATCCTGACCAGCACCTTCATCATCTTCACTATGCAATCCGGTGAGTCCGATCACCTACCCCCCCCCCCCACCGTTACCTGTCGACTTGTGTCAGTAATTGATTAACGCTACCTGAGTTTTTTTATCGCGAGGCGGACGAGTTCAGCTCCTCTATATGCACTCGTTGACCTTTCCTCACTGTCTCTGCCGTCCTGGACAGTTAGTCACCTATTCGATGAACTCTTGCCCGTGCGGCATCGTTAATGGATGGCGACATTTCCTGGAGTTTCTTGATATCAAAACGAATATAGCTGTTCCGCCTGAAATAATAGGTCGTAAAAACACACCGAATTCAACGCTATGCTTACAAAATGGTCGCTATTTTGAAGAAACGTGTGGCATTGTACTATGAAATGGGCGAGAACTTTCCCCCAACTAAATTTTAGTTCTGATTGATTAGCTATAATTGAAAGTTAATTTCGTGGATTTGTCATCATTAAAAGACCCCGCGTGAATTTTATTTCGAATGAAAATGGTAAGCCAGAAAATTAATTTTGCGCATCCGAGATCCGTCCACTGAGGGACGAGAAAACGGTAAAGATCTAGATCGGTAATTTGATTTGTCAACATCAAAATAAATAATTGAATATGAAATAAAATTTAAAAAAAACAAATAACGTTATTCATTATACCTGACAAGCCGTTGGCCTTTCTGTTATAGGTATAACGTGTTAGAGGATGTTTCATCTTTCGAGCCGTATTTATGGCGTTCTGATAAGAAATACCCTAAAGATAGCGTTTTGTAATCCCGAGTGCCAACCGCACCCACCCCACCCCGCGATCTGGATTCGTGCTACCCTAGCTGCAATTTGGTTTCTATTGTTTAATAATGACGTCACGGTTGTATTGTGTTTGTTTGTTTGTCCGTTTTTTTATATATTTGTTTCAGATGACAGAAGGCGGTATTTTTGGTAATTTCAGGTTTTGGCCTCCTAGAGAGTGGATCCGTAAGCACCAAGAATGAGGTCAACATTATGGTGAAGAATGCTGTCGATGTGATCGTCGGTGGATTGGCTTTCTGGATATTCGGGTGAGTTCTATTGTTAACTGACCGATCCGGAATCTCGGTTTTCTTTCAAAGCGAAACGACGTATCGTAAACGGGAAAAAATGAACTATTCGGCATCAGGCCTGGACAGGTCTTCCATAGATTGCATTATGAAGAAATATGGTTGAGTGAGTGAGTGAGTGAGTGAGTGAGTTATTGCTCTGTTTAGCCGGGGGGGGGGGGGGGGGGGTACTTCGTAGTGAAATGGGATAATTTTTTTCTTTGTGGTTGAAACATCCCCCAGATAACGATAATAGGATAGACAACGACCATCTGCACCGTGAAGGCCATCTGTGTTTAAAGTTTGATGACAACATTGTAAAGAAATCTGAATAAATTGGAAAGTCCCCTTAAACAATGGCATAAAAAGACTACCCAACAACAACAACAACGATAACAACAACACCGAACAACAAAACAATTATTATAACCTCTGTAATCTAGTCAACCAAATGGTTTATCTATTGTAACACGATCTTAGTCACCTTAGTGACCGGGGAATAAACAGGTGGTCACATTACACAGATGCTACTGTAATTGTTCTTCGTTTTGTGGTTATACATGATGATGTTAATAAATCGCGCGCGCGCACGCACTCACACATACAGCCACAAGTAAAAACACCCCCGCGCCATTATATTATAGACATGTGGGGGGGGGGGCGCCTCCGTGGTCTAGCGGTAGCACGTTGGACCACAGATCACTACCACCCGTGTTCGAATCCCGGCGTGGGCATATCTGAAGGTTGTTTCGTCTTTCACTTCGTCTCATTACCTTTGGAGGTCGCTCGGCCCATTTAGCCTACCTGTGCACAAAAGTGGCCGTAAAACATCAATCATCATCATCATCATCATCATTATAGACATTTGGGTGATAACTTTATCAATCAAGGGCATAGAGCATAGAGACAAAGTGGGCTGACCGAGTTGACCTAATTACTGACAATGTTTCTTTACGTAAACAACTCGATTTACAGCAACAATAATAACAAGTACAACAACACGGGTATTACGGCCATCTTTTATCATTATCATTATTGTTGGTACAGAGTGTTCTAATCGTTGTTAATATCAGAACTTTAATAGAAACGAAATTTAAATATTTATTAATTTTAGTATCGGTGATGATTGTTGCTGCTGCTGTTGTTGTTGTTTAGCGAGCGAGACACCATGGTCATCGGGATCTGTAAACGACCATTCGAGGACACCTGATTTATTTATCAAACGCAGCTCTTCGATTGGACACTCTTATATTTATTTCCGTGACTAAATTACATTTATTATGCAAGATGTTAAATAATCAGGTATATATGCCATAGAGATTTGAAACATTTACCCTAGAACCGTGCCTGAAAACGTTTCGGCGAACCGGTAAATTCTCTTTAGCGCGTAGTTAAGTCAAGTGCACTTTCTCAGTTACCGGAGTAAAGACATAAGTTGCACAATTTCACTTCAAAACACGTTGATATTTGATTTATATAGCGATAAAGAAGACAGTTTTCTCTCTCTCCAACCAACTGGTCCGGTTACGCTCGAAGCACGGACATCTGAAGGTTATGCGCCGACGGAATATCTTGTGGCCAAAGTTCAGTAACGTCTTTATGGGGGTTATCACATCAACAAATGAGACCGTCCGGATCATATCGACTGAAGTATGGCCGTAATAAAACCCGGTCGTAATTTCCACTCAATGCGCACTTGGATTTGGAAGAAATGCGTAAATCAACTTCTGGCGCTAATTAGAGTCATGACAAGATTGTTGCGAGTGGTCAGGAAGTTGGCCGACGAGAGAGAAGGGGGGGGTGAATGAAGGGGGAGAGAGGGTGGAAGGAGGAAGGGGGAAGGAGGAGGGGGAGAGGGGGAGGAGGGAGGTATGGAGAGAGAGAGTTATCCACATGATGGTTCCTGCTCAATGTATTGAAAAGATCATTCGTTGTCGAGCACACATAAGCTTCCTAGGGACTAGAGCTATAGACCATATATCCATGGGAAGATATGTGATGAGAAGGAACCATTCACTCATTCGAGTATGTTTGGCGCTCCTTTTTGTTTCCTGGGTGGGATTATATACCCTCCTGGCCGGTCACTCCCCCGGAACATATGATAAAAGGTCGACTACCTTGGGAAAAATCCCTTAGACGCGGCCATGATTTGGAAACGAACGAACCCCGGATGAAGGGTTGTAGTACAGTGCTCTGACCAATACACTTTCGAAGAACTCTAATTGGTTTCTTTGGCTTTATATATATATATATATATATATATATATATATATATATATATATATATATTACAAATTATTTGAAATTGTTTTATTTTTATTATTTTAGAGAAGGTTTTCTCACCTAAACCATCATGTGGATAACTCTCTCTCTCTCTCTCCATCCCTCCCTCCATATCTCCCATCCTCTCTCCCCCTCTCTCCCTTCCTAACTTTATTTTGTTCTTCCCCCGAGACCTGTATGTGTAATCGTCTAAAATAGTCTCTGGACTTGTAGTTTATTGCTAACACTGTTATTTAGTATATATTTTTCCAATTTCAAAGTTATCATTACGACACCCAGATATTAATGACTATCACATTCTGTCTGCATCGAATGGAATAGGAATAGGGTGTCATCTTCGTTCGGCCGATGAATGACTAACGATATACAAATGTTGAACCAGACTATCATGTTGTGATAGGAACATACTGTAGAAATTTAATTTTAATATTAATATTATAACACCCTATAGACATTTCGCAACGTCTCACCCGACAAATAAGCCGCACACACGCACGCACGCACGTACACACGCACGTACACACACACACACACACACACACACACACACACGATGATGATGATTGGTGTTTTACGGCCACTTTTGTGTACCAGGTAGGCTAAATGGGCCGAGCGACCTCCAAGGTAATGAGGCGAAGTCAGACTAAACAACCTTCAGATATGCCCACGCCGGGATTCGAACACGGGTGGTAGAGATATGTGGTTCAACACGCTATCGTTAGACCACGGAGGCCCCCACATATATATATATATATATATATATATATATATATATATATACACACACAACCATACACATGAGTATGTAAAGGAAAAAGTGAAATCTTCAAATGCCTAGTTATATATCACACCTCCTTTATAACTAATGTCACAGACTGTTATTGGTATGGGGACACAATCGTAAGACGACAAAGACATTTCTAATGAAGAGTTATATGTTTGGCAGATGGGCAGAAATAACATTATCATTCTACAAACACCTGGTTCTCACAATAACATCTAAAATTTTTTCAGACATATATATATATATATATATATATATATATATATATATATATATATATATATATATATGAAATTAGCTCATAGAATTGTTAGGCTGCCATTAAATGCAATCAATTGCTGTGTTTCTATGCCGATTTACTTTGTGTGCACAAACATGGAAACAATCCATACGAAGAAACAAACGAACGAACAAACAAACAAACAAACGAAGGAACGAAGAAACAAACAAACAAACAGAAAGCGAGCAAACAATCTGAAGCGTTACTAGTCTACTTCCAAATGTGTCGCCTCTAAAGACCTTGTACAGGTAAATGAAGCAATTGTTTTTATATAATTAATTATGACCTGGATTTTAATTATATCTGTAACACTGTCCATAGATCGAGGGATATCATTTATTTGTTACACTTCCTGGCAGTATTTAGGTCTCGTTGTTGTATACACCTACAGATGTTAGTCTAAATAAATCTCTATCTATCCGTTTATTGATGTAGCTAGCCGTCAATTCGGCTTCGTGTTTTAATAACGCGATAATATCACCGTTTTCCTGGAGGCCTTTATTACGTTTGTTAGACTACTACCCGATGTAATAACAATAGAATTAATAACATCAATAGCTTTTTGATGATGCGCCGTCAATAAATAAACTTTCATAGAGGTCCTTGACCCGAACAAGTTCGACAAAGTACAGATGCCAACTAGACTTTGATACATACTTTGGGAAAGAGTACTGCTGTATGGAATAGATACACCGTTAGTGTGTGTGTGTGTGTGTGTGTGTGTGTGCCCTTATCCCACTCCCCCACCCTCCCCTCTCTCCCTCGTGCAATTAACTATATGAACATAGCCAAAAATATAGATATGTTTGTTTTGATTCCTGAAGTATTATTGAAGTATCCGCTTATCTTCTATTAGCACGTCGTATTTTTTCCACATTCGTCTTCCTACTGATGTATCAAGTCATGTTAATACTGCAATCGGGATCAACAGGCTCGAACCATGGCACGAACCTGTCAATTGTGTAGCGGTATTTCGTATCGTGAACTCTATAAAACAACGCGGCCAGTTCATCAATTCGTGGTCTCCTCTGATAACATTGAAAATATGCCACAATTCACGCTTACACGTGCTGAAATTTACCTGTTCACACCTGCAAGTAGATATTATTCGCTAAGTATCTCAGTGTCAGGCCGGACATCCTGCTACCTCAATACAGATAAAAGACCAGACGTCTCAATGACGAATTATCGAACAAATATTCTTAAAAGAAAGAAAAAGAAAAAACACCAAACGAAATGGTGTCTTTTACTACTAACTATCTTCCCGACGCTGGCTTTGCTTACAATCACGAATCACTTTGATAACCGATGACGGCTGTACAGTATGACCTTGAACATCATCGCTAATTTCTGCACACGTCTCGAAAGTAGCACGTATCACCATCGTTATCGTCTAGGCGCTATAGGAAGAACGGCGAAAATCGTCACAGCAATCAGTGACTTCTTGGTAAAGGCCAGCCCATTCAAAATAATACATAAACCAGTGAACTCCGGTGGCCTAGCGGTAAGCACCCGGCACTTGGTGCCAAGGGTCACAGGTTCGAGGTCGAAACGTTTCCAGAGATTAATTTCTCGGCTCACAACATCGTGGGTGGCTGACCACGTTAAATGGCGCAGCCGTCTCCACGGAATTTAAAAAATAAAGGGGGACGTTAAAGACCCCCCGAGGACGTAAAACACTCTGGCAGTGACCACTCTCACGGTTTTTCGGCTCCATCTTTCACTCCAAAGTAGAGGCTGCGCTGAATAAGGGACAGCCTGGGGATTCTCCCCGAACAACAAAACAAACAGAATGTCAACCTTAGCAAAACAAATCCCTTTTGAATAATTATTGGAAAGGAAAAAAGGTGACATATTCGGGTAATGTCTTCGCCAGTGTACTCTTTCGGACGGATTCAAAAATCCCTTTCTCTGTCTAGAGTTAGTCGAAGAAAGAGATTAATAATATGCAATATGCCTTGCTTATAGTACGGTGACGCGAAGGCCGAAGAACCTGGGACGATGTTTTTCTCGTGCCGTGTTGCCCAGCTTTCGGCTAGTTTGGTTCAGTTTTCAGCGAGGGTTTGCCCGGATTTGTCGGGAGAATCTTTCTAGACTCGCCTTACACGCACTGGTCGCCACGACAAAATTCAGGTCATATGCTGTATATGCCATTTTAAAACTACTTATACAAATTTGCTCCACGAGCCATTTTGAACGACAGTACACATACAAGCCACACAAAATGTTAAAAGCAGAAACCATTTCTGAACGTTTGTGACCAACAGCGGATTGTGAGATCTTACGGCATAACTAAGTGTGGCACTGTCCATACACTGTTCCATACGATGCCGAAAATAGGCACCTCTTTGTCTTATCTGTCGTTCGAAATATTCCCATTGTTTGGGCATTTTATTTTTTGATATTTAACTAAAGAAGAAATTCTACCAAATAACTGCTAAGACGCTTACAACAATAAGAAACAATAATGCAAATCTTCGTAAGTAACATTAGGGATTATGCGGCTTAAGATAACGGAAACTGGGCAATGTATGGTGCAATTAGCGATGGGGTTATCTTCGTTTGTACCACATCCGGATCTGAAATCGTGGATCCTGGAATTATCAAATAGTCTGCTGACAGGTTACATGTCACCTGTAGTAAAATATATTGAGTTCAGTTGTTTAGCCTCCCAGGACGCATGACCGATGGCCAGCTACAAATGGAAAACAAATACCATAAACACGGGTTATGAGTCGGATCTGAAGCCGCAATTTGGAGCTTTGCAGCGCTATAGAAGAATGAGTGAGTAGGTGAGTGGCTGAGTCAGTGACCCCCCAACATTATGCTTGCTACAATATAGTATACCCTAGTTTAATTATTTTGTGTGGGTTATTGTTTTGCTGGCTGGCTGTTTTAATTAGCGGGGGCAATCCTCTGATGAAACATCCCTCATTGGTAGGATTCAAACACCGAGTGGGAGATCTGAACTGCATCGCTTCAGTCAATGCGCTATCCGCCCGCCTTTTGCTCTTTCGCCGGAAGCCTTTGAAAACAGAGGAATTTGCCGTAAAAACAGTGTGTTCAATCATATCAAAGCTTATATCGAAGGTAATCAATTACCAAAGCACCACCAGTAATAAACCTCATCGTGCTATAAAAGCAGAAACCCGTCATTGAATTGGATTACATTACCTGTCTCTGTCTTCCAAAAAACCTAAAACAAGTGAACTATTAAAGATGAGAAGAAATTTTTGGTAATATTGCAATTGAAGATACTGCTTCCGACGATATTAGGAAATAACTCTTTTGTACAAAGTAGCTTGAATACAGAGAAATGGTGATATACATATTTAGTTTACAGAGGTGTGCTAATGGTGGTATTCATATTCCCGAATCTTTCATATTTCAGAGTGCAGCAAGAACAGAACCCTATTTTGCTGTAATGATAATTTTTCAACGGTAAATTATAGCTATTAGAAAAGGGATTAATTTGGGCGTTATTGGAAGAGTCATGTATGTCCATGATGGATACATTCGAGCCTTTTACAGAGAATGGTATAACACTGTTACTGAAAAGGTCATCGAATGTTTTCTGTGCAGTTGACCCTATGCCTATATGGCTTGTGAAAGAGTGCCCGGATGTGATGATGAGCCCGATTACAAAGATAGTTAATACATCATTATCTCTGGGTGTTTTCCTAAGATCCATGAAAACTGCCCTTGTAAAACAATTAATTAAAAAACAACAGTTTGGGCTTTTATATTCTAAGCAATTACAGACCTATTTTAAAGCTTACATTTTTTATCTAAAGTTATAGAAATGGCAGTTGCTGCCCATCTAAACAAACATTTAGTCAATAATAAACTTGATAAATCACTACAGTCTGCTTATAAAAGTGGTCACAGCACTGAAACAGCCTTGGTTAGGGTGAAACATTATATTATGATGTCAATTGATCAAGGTAAGCCAGTATTACTTGTTCTTCTGGACCTGTCTGCTGCATTTGATACAGTTGACCATAATGTACTTTTCTCTAGGTTGAAAGAAATGTTCGGTATGTCAGGTAAAGTACTTGAATGGTTTAGATCCTATCTGGAACAATGCTCCCAGAGAGTGTCTGTTCATGGTATTTTATCTGACATTCAGTTTTTGTTATCTGGTGTACCTCAGGGTTCAGTTCTTGGTCCTCTGGTTTCACAATGTATACCCGTCCTCTTGGATCATTGCGCAGCGATATGGGTTAATATCACTTGTATGCTGATGACACACAGCTGTATATATCACTGCATCCTGAAAATGAGTTAAATATCTCCTCTTCATTGAAGAATTTAGAACATTGTATTGCCGATATTCGGCTATGGATGACTCAAAATCTTCTAAAACTAAGTGATAATAAAACGAATATGATGTATTTGGCATCACCACATAGTGTTAAATTCCTAAAGACACCAGCATTACAGATGGGTGCATCTTCAATTACCCGTAATGGGTCAGTAAAACATCTAGGGGTTATTTTTGACTAATGTATTAACATGTATGAACATGTCACATCAGTATGCCGAGATGCCTTCTACCATCTTAAGAACATCCACTGTTTAAAAGCATTCTTGACACAAGAATCACTTGTAACTGTAGTCCATGTCTTTGTTACATCTCGTATAGACTATTGTAACTCCCCGTTATATGGCATATCTGATTATAACATTAATCGCCTTCAGCGAATTCAGAGTAGTGCAGCTCGCATTGTTACAAATAATCGAAAATCACATCACCCACATTCTTTAAAACCTGCTCTGGCTACCTGTTAGACAGCGTATCCATTTCAAGATTTTATTGACAACTTATAGATTTATCAATAACATGGCACCTGAATACCTGTGTAAACTGGTGACCATTAGCAAGTCATTACGAAAACTCAGGTCAGATACTATTGCACGTGCCAGTGTCTCGGCTCAAGTCATATCGTGAGTGTGCGTTTAACGTTGCAGCCCCCGCTTTGTGGAATGGGTTCCCGGTGGATATTAGATGTGCGTTGTCTCTTGAAAGTTTTTGAATCCGTTCTAAAAACACACCTGTTCAATGTCCCTTTCATAGATAAATAATAATTATCTTATAAATCCCTTATTGATTGTTTACAGACATATTATTTGGGATATTACTTTACAGCGCCTTTGAATGGCTCTTGCTACTAAAGTTGGTTTATTAAATGAACATCATTATTATTACTAGTAGAAGTATTGTTATTCTTTACCTAAGCTTCTATCCGGATCAATAATTACTGCCGACTTTCCACCCAGTGATAGGTTGTGATACAAGTCTATGCACGTCTGGATTCACGACTAAATTTGCATTTAGGTCATTCTTTAAACCTCGTAAAAAGCTCTTGGTCAGCAACCTGACGGCTGCCACGATGAAAAATTTAAGCATTTCACTTGCGGGATATATGGAGTTATCGATACAGATAAATCCAGATGAAGCTAGACCGGCTCTTTTCACCACATTTCCTGAGAGCGATTACCACAAACTTACGATGTTCATCAATTTCTAATTAGAATATCAGTTTCAGGCAATAGTATTCACCTCAGGGAATGTGTTCTGCATGAGCTAACAAATTCTGGACCGAACTTCATCTCTTATCGTGTGTGTATACAGTAGAGCGTGTGTAAATGCGGTTAGACAAACTTATAATGCACCACCGCCTGGCGCTGTTGTCGAATCTGCGAACATTGTACCCACCAAAAGCCTGGCAACCATTACATGTACGGGACGCTTCATGATTTAATATGTTCAGTATTTAAAGTAAAGTTAATCTAATCTAAAAAAGAAACTTGTCCATAATCAAAAAGATTTTAACTCCATGGAGGAGAATCTAGTGATCTATCACTAAACACTCATCATAGATGTCACTGGTATGAATTGTGTGGAGCGTCTTCGTGGTATCAGGTGGCCATATTGCGAAGACTAGTAGCAAATTCCATCTTCTTCGTGCAGTATAACGTTAGAATACATGAAATAATTAATTTAATCCTTAAATACTCGGATCCAACTCTCAAAGTCTATACCAGCTGAGATGTATCAACATTATCTACATAAATGTTACTAGACAGTTCCGTCAAATTTGAAGTAAATCGCTCATCTCCCAATAAGGAGATACAAGCATGTTTATAAAAACAAATTCTGACTTATCATAATAATAATAGTAATTATGGCCAAAATTACGTGTTTGGCTACCTCTAATAATGATGGAGATGCATATGGTCTGCAATTTAATGCTTCACCACGGAAACCAATACTATTAATTTAGAATTTACAATAGATGGCATATTCGGCGGAGAAAACCTTGCCAGTTGCTTGGTTGGACAAAAAACTCTTCGTACTGTAGTACCACGGCCGGGATTCGAACCTCCGACCTCCCACACAGCATGACCATGAGTAAGAAAGTCCCACTTTCTAATCCACGAGGCCATGGAGGCCAAATCGTTGAGTGACATCGAGTCTACTCAGTTGCAACGCATTCAAATTTATTTGAAGTACAAAAGCAATCATAATAAAAAGAGAGGTTTGCCTGACAAGACTAACTGTATTTGTGTGCTTGTTTAGCCAATTAATTTTTATAATCAGGTAATATGTATATTATCTTAAATAGTCAGGTAATACGTGTATTGCTAACTGAGATGAGATTTAATACACATTACCTGAAAATGTCAAGTAATATACATATTACCTAATTATACTTTTTTAACTATATTATATTATATATATATATATATATATATATATATATATATATATATATATTTTCTTAGCGTTTGTTACAGAGTTTTGTTGTTGTTTAGTTGTTGGTTTTCTAAAATTATAGCCAGGTCTGAGAATCTCTCTCTCTTTTTACGTGGTTTGTGGTGCGTGTGTGTGTGTGTGTGTGTATGTGTGCGCGCACAGACAGTCTGTTTTTTATTTGTTTGTTTGTTTATTTGTTTGTTTGTTAAATCATAGCCAACTGTTAATAGGAACTAATTATTTCCACAGGTATGCCTTCGGTTTTGGCACAGGCAAGTATTCTAACCCGTTCTGTGGCTGGGGCTATTTCTTTATGAACGCCGACAAAGATGCCATGGGACTTGTCTACTCCAAGTTCTTCTTTCAAGCTTCATTCGCCACGACAGCAACAACGATCGTGTCAGGTAAGTGACAGGTGTTGACACATTTCTGACCAGTCATCATCTGAGAATGATTACATCGAGTCAGTGACAATGGGATGGTTGCTTAGGCAAACATCCCTCATATCCAGGTGTGAGGCGGATAAAAGCCCTCAGTCTGGAGGTTTGCAGCTCATTGTTCTAAATACTGCATTATTGGAGAGAGTGACTGAATGAATGAGTGAGTGAATCAGTGAGTGAGTGAGAGAGTTGGTTAGTCAGTCAGTAACTAATTAAGTGAGACAGTGGGTGAGTGAATAAGTGAGTGAATGAGTGAGTGAGTAGTGAGTGAGTCAGTGAGTCAGTCAGTCAGTCAGTCAGTCAGTCAGTCAGTCAGTTTTAATGACCGATAGCAATATAAATAGAATTTATTATCCACCCTTTTTAATCGCCCTATGTAGTATGTCATCGTGGTAGTAGTAGTAGTAGTAGTAGTTGGAGTAGTAGTAGTTGTAGTAGTAGTAGCAGTAATAGTAACAACAATAACAATAACAACAATAACAACAACAATACTACTACTACTACTACTACTACTACTTATAATAATAATAATAATAATAATTAGCCACAGTATTAACAGTAGTAGTAGTAGTAGTAGCAGTGATAGCAACAACAGTAGTTGCAGCACCAGTATTGTTATACTGTAGTACTGCCACTATGCTGAAAATAATTGGAACAACATTTGTCGTGTTTATTTTTCCTAAATCTTGTATATGTGTTGTTGTTATTGTTGTTATTGTTGTTATTGTTGTTATTGTTGTTATTGTTGTTGTTGTCGTCATCGTCGGTTGTAGATTGTTAACTTCATCAAATCATTGTACTCGATCCACTTCTGTTTTTATGCCATTATTCCATTAACATATTACTAATGGTGTATCATTCAAATTCCGAGCCACCAATCATCTCGTTTCAGGAGCTATGGCTGAGCGTACCAAACTTGAAGCGTACATCGTGTTCTCGTTCCTGAACACGTTAGTGTTCTGTTTCCCAGCTCATTGGGTCTGGGGATCTAATGGCTGGCTCTCTCAACTCGGCTATATAGACATAGCAGGATCTGGACCCGTCCATCTTGTCGGTGGTGTCACCGGATTAGTGGCTACACTCGTACTGAAACCGAGGCACGGAAGATTTGACTCCAAGTATGGTCCGCCAATGGGCGCACCGACTAATGCCCTACTGGGCATGTTTATGTTGTGGTGAGTACTCAGGAGGGGGTACACGGTGAGTGACTGAGTGAGTGGGTTGTTGGTTGTTTGTTGGGTGGGTGGATGGTTGTTGGGTGGTGGTGAGTGGGTGAGTGAGTGAGTGAGTGAGTGAGTGAGTGAGTGAGTGAGTGAGTGAGTGAGTGAGTGAGTGAGTGAGTGAGTGAGTGAGTGAGTGGGAGTGGATGATGAGTAAGTGAGTGAGTGAGTGAGTGGTGGGGAGTGAGTGAGTGAGTGAGTGAGTGAGTGAGTGAGTGAGTGAGTGAGTGAGTGAGTGAGTGAGTGAGTGAGTGAGTGAGTGAGTGAGTGAGTGAGTGAGTGAGTGAGTGAGTGAGTGAGTGAGTGAGTGAGTGAGTGAGTGAGTGTATTCACCTTGGCGTTGTTCTCACGGGACATACGACCCGGAGCCATCTCCCCGAGGAATTGAGTTGATCAGGCCATAGCCTTAAATTGACGGATGGAAGACATCCCCCCAGACATGGGCAACAACGTCAAATAAACTACAACTAAACGGTAACAAAACCTAATTACCTATTTTAGCGTCATCCTATTTCAGCAAGCAGTCTACAGTGACTTCCAACTTCAAATTGATAATAATTTGATCTCACCTAGAATGTTTCTGCCAAAAAGCTTGGTGTACTCTTCGACCAACATCTGAACATGGAGACTCGTGTGGCTGGTATCTGTAAGCCGTCTTATTTTCACATACGGAACATTAGGAGCTTAAAGTCCATACTTACCCACGATGTACCTATCTCTGTGGTCCATGTCTTTATTACATCGCGGTTAGATTACTGTAATTCCATTTTTATTCGATTGTCTGATAAATTGGTTGCAACGGATTCAAAACATCGCCGCTAAGATAGTCACAGGGTGTCGGAAATATGATCACATCACTCCGATATTGAAGGAGCTTCACTGGCTTCCAGTAATTAAACGGATTCAATTCAAGACACTTATGATCACATATAAGGCGTTAACTGGTCGAGCACCGATATATTTGACAGAAACTTCTTCATGAGAAGGCTAACACTCAAACACTAAGATCATCTGGTGAACTGATCCTTGCCGTACCTAAATACAAACTCCAAACTTATGGACTGAATGCTTTTAGTGTTGCTGTGTCAACGTTGTGAAATAATAGAAATTCTAAGTCACTAAAGGTTTTTAAAACACATGTTAAAACCTTCCTATTCAAACAATATTTTAATTGTTAATGTACTCATTATATTTAGTGATTTTGTTAAACACCTCTTTCTTTATTGTACAGCGCCTCAGAACAGGGTTACCTGGTTTTGGCGCTTTATAAATATAACATTATTATTAAATAAATATACAGTATAAATAAATATACATTATTAAAACACCGGGATTCGATCCCCCGCCACGAGAGCGCCCTGTGAAGGTCACGAGGTGAAGGTTATAAGGTGGTCTGTCGAATGAAGTAGCTTTTGTTCGACCTTTGAAACTTTTCTAACCTGTCGTTGTTGTGTGAAATGAATAAGGGAAAGACCGTGGTCGATCCCATAATGTCTGACAGAATATAAATATTGAGAGAATGGTTTAATATGCTGTAGGATAGTAATATTGTGATAGGAAATAGCGTGCTCCAATAGGTGATAATAAAATTATTAACGAATTAGCTGAAAGTCAGTTTTGATGCAGAAGTTGATGATGATAATAATAAAAAATAAAAATAATAATATTAATAATAACTTTAGGGCACCTTCGGTGGTCTAACGGTAGCGTGTTGGACCACAGGATCACTAACCCCCCGTGTTCGAATATCGGCCTGGGCATATTTGAAGGGTGTTTCATCTTTGAGTTCGCTTCTTTGCCTTTCGATGTCGTTCGGCCCATTTAGCCTACCAAGTGCACAAAGTGGCCGTCAAACATCATCATCATCATCATCATCTTCACTCAAATATAACCTGTATGTTATATGATCGTATTTTATTGTTTTGATACAGGTGGGGTTGGCTAGGATTCAACTGTGGCAGCACTTTTGGAATATCAGGAATGAAGTGGAAGCTAGCAGCTAGGTAGGTGTGTTCGTCTTCGGATGATCCTGTTGGTAATGGCGGCGTCACGTTTACAATCACTTGTATCCGAGCATCGTATGCGCGAGAATAAATAACCAGTTTCTAGTTCCAGACGTACAGCGGCCCAAAATCGGAGAGGACCACTTCGTCGAGATGCTCCAGGCTATCATCATCATTATCATCACTATCATCATCATCAGCAGCACCATCATCATCATCATCATCATCACCGTCACCACCATCACCACCACCACCATCATCATCATCACCACCACCATCACCAGCACCACCATCATCATCATCATCACCACCACCATCATCACCACCACCATCATCATCATCATCATCACCACCATCACCAGCACCACCATCATCAGCATCATCATCATCACCACCAGCACCACCATCATCATCATCATCACCACCACCATCATCACTACCATCACTACCACCACCATCATCATCATCATCATCACCACCGCCATCATCATCATTACCGTCATATCTTCATAAGTGGATGATTTAAACCCTTTAAACTTATCTCCCGAGTTGTACCTCACTGATAATCGTGTAGTGTATGTGACCTTTCTCCATGTCATCTCTTTACCTAGATCTGCCGTGGCCACATTAAGCTCTTCCGTGGGGGGCGGAATGGTAGGGTTGACATTCAGGTAAGTGTACCCGCTCGGTCGCCCTCCGGATCAGCGAACTTTTCTTCTGCCAAACTGATTGATCCGGATGCATGAACGCATGTTTGTGTCGGCGCGCCAATCTACAGCGAACTTTACAACCCCCCCCCACCCCACCCCCATCTCGACCGCCATCCGTTTCTCGTCCGGATCCGACGTCAGTCGGCCGCCCGGATGTCTGTTGGCGCCGGCGGATGGCACGCATGCGGAGATTTCACACCACTTCCGGTGCTGATCCGAAACGTGCATCGTTGAATGCCTGTTGGCGTCGAAGATTCGCGGTTTGGCTGCAGTTCCCGAATGATGTTCTTCTTGATTGTGCTTTGTTGTTTGTTTGTTTGTTTGTTTTCATCCTAGGCCGCTAGGTGTTGTACGCGGTGGAAGTGCATAATGCCCCTGCTTGGTGTATCCATACGCGTTCCTTTTCTATTTTGATTGGTACGTCGTGTTTTGCTCGCATCTCTTACTTTGGTTTCTCGTCCGCTGTTCTCTTCGCTCCGACCCGCGTACCAAAATGTCCAATTCCTGCAGGATGCCAACTGCCGCCTCGGACGGTCCTCTAAGCAAGGTTCGTTGTGTACTTCCACTGGCGTGCCTGCGAACGAACCAACCAATCAGCCAGCCGACCAACCAATCAGCCAACCAAACAATCAATCAGCAAACCAACTAATGAACGAATGAACGAACGCCGTCTTTGTGTATTAGTTGTTAACATGTGACTTGTTCTAATTTGTTAATTATAGATCTGCCTTTTCGACTTTAATGGCTTCAGTTGCCGGTGGTCTTATGGCAATTGTCTATAGGTAAGCAAAACTCGACATCCCACAAGGCTCTGCAGTTATTGGGCATTCCATTAATTATCGTCCCTCGAACCTTTCGTAACCTATCCCTTTCACGATTATACCCCTCGCCCATCTCGCCCCGACACCATGGTTGTCTCTTAGCTTGCACAGAACGCAAATTGATGGCATTAGATATTTCGAATAGTAGAGTGCGTTTTAACCCCCCACATACACACACACACACACACACACACACACACACACAACACACACAGGGACTGGTGAGACATTACACATGTCTCAGCAAGAAAAGTCGCCACTCTGGATTCAGTCCCCTGAAGAAACGTCCAGAGTTTGAATTCACGGTTCGAGATTATCTGTGCCTGTGCCTTATTATACACAGCTAAAACACACTTTTGGCACCTGGCCGAGTCATTAATGCGGAGATGAAACGAGTACTAGTCACCTGGGGGTAGCCTCACTGGATGCCTTATTGCAATTAGTTATATCTTGAATGTTATGTGTCTATAATTACTGCACGTAGAAAGTGTGTCCGCGCGCTAATGTTCCTCAGGGCAAAATCAATTCTAATTGGTTCCCGATAACTGTAGGTCGATTAGGGAGAGAAAGGGAATTGGGAATAATTATGTAGGTTCGTAGATAGTCCGTGTGATATGATAGAAACTAATAGGTATGCATGTAACAGATGCATAAATATATGCATTCCGTTGGATTAATAACAGTAATATGGGTTACCAACTAGAGTTAATAATTTAGTTACACATAAACGCACACGCCCACAGCAATACACACACACAACACACACACACACACATAACACACATACACACACACACACACATAACACACACACACACACACATATATATATATATATATATATATATATATATATATACAATGTCCTTCAAAGCTGATCCTGATGCCAATCTATCCATTATATTCTATTTATTTTATTTAATATTTTCAGCTACATACTGTATAGGCGTAAATTTGACATCAGCTGTCTGATTAACGGCATACTGGGATCTCTGGTGGCAATCACAGGTACGCGCGCACACACATATACAAACACACATACACATATACACACACACACACACACACACGGAGGGAGGGAGGAAGGGAGAGAGAGAGAGAGAGAGAAAGAGAGAGAGAGATATTCTATTCAGAAATATTTCCAGTAGAGTCAGCTTAAAGCTCACTAACCGTACTAAATATATTACATGTCAAAGTACACGATAAGATTGATAAGACGCTCGTCTTAATTCAGGATCACATCTGAATTAATGTCGGGATAGACCGATGGTGGCTTAATGATTTGATGATTAACTTCTACGTTTTAAATTGGTTTGGTTCTTTTCCTTCGTTGACCTATTGTCACAAAACAAGAATAACAACAACAACAACAACAAACCCAGGCCCCTAGTCTAAAATGTGACAATAAGCCTGAAGCATGATGACGTCAAAAACCAAAACAAACCAGCCGCGCTTTGCATTGTAGGATTTATAGGGGGTCCGCTGAGCGATAATACCGGAATATTCCCGCCATTTTAACCTTAAACGTCAATGTTCCGGATCTGTTATAATCATGCCAAAAACTAATTTCTAGGTACCGTTTAAATCTGCTTCGACACCGAAAAAGCCGGCACTGTTGAAAAATTGTATTCCAAAACTAAAAAATAGATTATAACTGTATGCTAATCGTCCGTCATTGCTACTTTATAAATGATAGTAAAGTGTGGTATTGAACATTGTAAACCATAGTACAATAATATTCACTGCACATAACAAAGACTGTTAAAATGTGGTGTTCATAGTAAATCTCACAAAAAATATATATTTAACGAAAAGAAGAAGAATAGAGTCCAGTATATTGGTAAATTTAATTTATTATTTATGGATATAATAATATGGTAAATTACACTTTATTTACCAATATTATTATCTATGATCTGATGGATAATAATATTGGTAAATTCCACTTTATTTACGCCCTTCATTGTTTCAGTCAATCCTTACACTGACACTGTAATTATAAATTTGACTCGCAGATTGTCATTTCGAATTAAAACTACCCAACGCTTTCTCAGCATTTCATCCCGCGGCCAACACATGCCAACTTAAATGTTTATATCGCTTACTAGTGGCATGACAGTAGGGTACGCAGGAGTTAGTTTTTGGCATGATTATAACAGATCCGGAACATTGACGTTTATGGTAAAAATGACGGATTAGCACGGTATTATCGCTCAGCGGATCCCCTATAAATCCCACAATGCAAAGCGCACCTGGTTTGTTTTTGTTTTTTTACGTCATCATGCAATGGGTCTATTGTTGTTCGGTATTTAGGAAGGATGTCTTCTGGTGTGTCGCGGATGCATTCATCGTTCCAGTAAATATAAAATTGTAAACGGTCCCCAATTGGCTGTTACCAGGCGTATTGATTCGTGACTAGCCAATGATAAACGGTCCTGTGATCCAGTGACCTAAATAAATAGTAAAAACCAGTTAAAAATACCCGCATTTACCGACCGGTTTGGGGCAACAAGGAAAGAAGGCTGCTAAATCAGGTTTATAAGCATGGTGAATTATTATTGTGTCGTTGGATCCATAAGCCGTGGGGGGGGGGTTCTAGGAGTTTGGAAGTAATACAAAATGAATACCATTTCATCGGTAAGTATAAGGAACACGTTTAAAATAGCTGTTAAAGCGGGGTTTTTTGGCGGGAAATTAAGCTTAACTATTATTATATTTAGCCTATTCGACAATCCCCGGCCTATCTCTGGCGTTTGATTCCAACTAGACTAGATCTACGGACTTGAATAAAACAATATTTACATATGTGATGGCCTATAACAGGATAGGAGTAATACAGATTGTCTGCACACACAAAATTATAATGCACACATCACAATAAATGTCCGTATTCGTAAGTTCAAAACTCGACGCGCAGCCGCTTCAACGTTGCTTCTTGCCCCTACCGGAAGTCAGCGCCGTTTGGTCATGGTGGCCCAATAAAACACCGCTGAGTGCTCGGTCTAGTTTTCTTTCGGGTCAATGCGCCATATATTATAATTTGATGCGTTCTGTGTTCAACAGCTATCTGTGCCCTGGCTCAGCCATGGGAGGGACTCTTCATAGGATCCATCGGATCCTTATTGGCCTTGACTTTCAACCAGTTGGAAGGGAAGATGGGAATTGATGATCCAGTAGGTGAGTTGTTGTCTTTTTGTCTCCTAGACAGTTACTTCAATAGCAATATTGAATGACAATATTCAATGGCAATATTCAATTGAAATATTCAATGGCAATATTCAATGGCAATAATCGAGAAACGTTTCATAAACCCATGTCAGCGACTCAGCAGTTAGAGCGATTCTTTGTAAATTTTCATCCTACTCCGAAATATCTAATTCAAACCATTTGGAACTATAACTTTATTAAATGATGAAGACATTACAAAATGTCGCTATATTAATTGCACGTGCACAAAAATTCAGATCCCGAGCGGCAGTTGGCATTCTGATGAATATTCGGTTCTGTCCTGTTTCATTCGGCAAGTCATCAGCACGTGTCTGCGTTTTGGTCGAGTTTGGCTCGGTTGCGTGTGAAACGTCACAACTCTCCCCTTGCCAACGCTGAGCATGCGCGTAAATTCTGCTGTATAATTAATTAGCCACGTGAAGTGAAGGGCGGCTCAAAACGTAAACACAAAAACACAAGAGACATGTATTTTAGGTTTAACTAACAAGATTTGCGTAATAGAGCGACTAATAAGTATTGCCCATTAAGCTATGACGGCACCCTACCACGGACCCCCCCCTCCCCTCACCTTTAAATGTGGTATAAAAGTATCCGATGTGAGGTAACCACCTTGTACCAGGTAGTCTAACCTTTCCCTGTTTCTTTCTCCTATTTGCAACTAAACCGGTGCCTAGTAATTAAGGTAATTTTCATCAGATGTTAAGACATCCATGTCAACACTTGAGCGTCCATATTCGTTTAAAATTATGTAAATGTTACTGAATATTTAGGTTTATGAAATCTTAGGTAAATAAATAAATAAACCTTAATTCGTTCATTCGTTCCTTCATTTACTCATGCTATCCTGGGTTCTAATTGTACGTATGTGTGTTTTAGGATATATATATATATATATATATATATATATATATATATATATATATATATATATATATATATATATATATATAGCCTAATTGTTATTCATCAGGATGTATAGGAGTACATGCCATTTCCGGATCGTGGGGTATTATATCAGTTGGTCTTTTCGCCAAACACGACAAACTAAAAAACGCCATATCGGTGAAGAGGGATCTTCCTGGATTGTTCTACGTAAGTATTACCTGATCTTTTGGATCTCTGGGATCATTAAAGTAACATGTAGAGAATATTGTGACTTTTTGTAATACAGAGCGACACCTTTGTTTTCACAATCTTTGCTTTAGTGGTTCAAATTCGCCACCAAAAACATCTTAAACTAATCGATGTCTGTGATTTAGAAAACGTCTAAACGCTGAATATTCATGAACTTTTAGGAACATCATGACCTACTTCCCCCCCCCCCAGGGGATACTTGCTCTGCTTGCATAGTTGATAGTAGAGATTTAAAATCTTATATCGACTCAAAATATGCGCCTCCGTGGTCTAGCGGTAGCGTGTTGGACCACATATCACTACCATTCGTGTTCGAATCTCGGCATGGGCATATCTGAAGGTTGTTTCATCTTTGACTTCGTTTCATTACATTTGGAGGTCTCGGCCCATTTAGCCTACCTTGTGCACAAAAGTGGCTGTAAAACAACATCATCATCATCACCTTTAAACAGTCATAAATTTACTAATTATAGCTCTAACATTATTATTATTAATTATTATTATTATTATTATTATTATTAATGCGATGAGAACAAATAATATTACAAATAGTACGTCAGTGGTCGATTAATTGGTGGTTAATTGATTGATTGATTCAGTGAGTGAGTGAGGGAGTGAATGAGTGAGTGAGTGTGTTGTTTGAGTTCGACGTTGATGGTGCCTTGGACACGTGATCAAGGTGAACGGTGACGGCATTATCCCGTTATCATACTATCGTAACGGCGTGTTTCAGGGCGGCAGCTTCTATCTACTCGGCATACAAGTAGCCGGTCTCGTCGCCATAGCATCGTGGACGCTGGTCTGGGCCTACATCGTGCTGAAGCTGATCGAGAAGACGATCGGTCTGCGGGTGTCGCTCCACGAGGAGCTGGTAGGAGCCGACCTCATCGAGCATACCATCGGCGAGGTGACCTACGACAAAAAGACGAAGACGTTCAACTGCTCGAAGGCGAAACAGACGGAGGAGTCGGGGTCGTCGGCAAACGGCTCGACGACGACCGGCCCGAACCAATACCGGGCCTACTCGATGACGGGCTTCAACAGCGCCACCAGGCGTAAGCACGCCTACGTCAACTCGGAGATCTACCGGTTGGTGTGCGAGTTCGAACAGGAGGGACGGGCCAACAAGAAGCTCGGGTCGCATTCCTACCCGAAGGGTTCGAAGAAGCGGGAACTGATGCTCGAGCTGCCGGGACGGGCTTCGGGATTGCGTCGGCACCACTCGAACCGGGTCGGCAGCAATCCGGCTAAACCGCAAGCGAGACGAAACAGCCGCTGGCGGGCCGCGCCCGATAGCCGGAAATGGTCGGCAGGACGCCGATTCGCCGACCTGTTCTCGAATTCGGGATGCGACGCGCAACGTCCTGGCGTCGGTGAGACGAAAGACGGAAATGGCGAAAGGAAAGCGGACGATTCCGGCGGCGGTCGGGACTATCTGGCGCCGATAATACTCCAGATTGAAGACGAGCCGAAGAGAAATGGCGTCGGTGAAGATTTCACGAAAGTCTAGTGCAGACGATTGCCTGCTCTTGAATACCACAATACCTCCATACCTCATCGACTGTGTACAAACATATGCAATGCAATAGACTGACGCACGCGACAACGGTACTTGCCTGCCTGCAGAACCTATGTATATCTATGCAGTCTGTCTGTGTCAGGAGTTTCCTATGGAGAACGCTATATAATCCAATATTTTAGCGGCGACAGCGGGTTCACCCTCGTTGCGTCCAAGGCTTTATGAACTGTTGTGGTAATTCCATATCGGATAACGTATTCCTCGTGATAAATGAAAACGATACTTTTCCGCATGAACCTAAATGACGTGGTCCCGCGCTTCGCGCTTAGGAATTCCGGTTTGGTGACCACTTTGAGGATAACAGAATCGTGTTGTTGAGCAGCTCAACTTGATACTTTGTTTTCTTTGTATACGTTGAGTCGGTGATACACGACTGTTTGGCGCTGGACGCTAAAGTCTGCACGTACACAACACCGTCTTTCATTGTAGGTAAATGCCAAAGCGGAGGTCAATCGAACATCGCTGTCCTTGTAGTATTATTGCAAGAGGCTGAAACATGCCACGGATGCCTCTACTGCATCATGCAACAAACTCTTCTGGGTTTTTGTTTGGGGGGGGGGGGGGGCTTGTTTAAGGTTGTCAAGGCTGTGGATATATTAACTAAATGTACTTTACACCATTGTGATTTGATTAGAATGTTAGCACTTTTCATGGGTGTGACGATTAGGCCAAATTGTGCAATATATCTATCTATACGTACATATCCCGATAGAGAGGGAAAAACAGGCGCAGGATGACATTCTTTGCCCTATTCGTATTGTGTTTGTTTATTATATTAATTTTTTTCGTTAATATTGTTGTCCATTTCTCATATTTATTTTGCTGCTTTCTTATTGTTTACGAGTTCATTTAAAGATGAATTACGTTTGAATACCTTCGGCGAATACGTAGAAAAACAGCTTCAGTTATTCTGGTCGGCACAATTTCTTATCAATTAGAATGTACTAAATATTTTGGTGTTTTATTTCGCTATATTTTAGTAGGTTTGTTGTCTCCCGTTTAGTTGTTGTGGTGAGTGTTGCTATTGTTCTCCCAGTAACCCCTTTATGATATATGATTGGTATTAATGGGTTTTGTTTTGTTTGCATCATTGGAGATCTCGTTGTGGGAAAACGTCCATTCGAGGTACGTCCTTCCTGGATGACCTGGCCGCCATTTAAATAGGTCGGTAATGTTCTCGATTGGTCCATCTAAAGCGAAATCTGATCCATTTAATCAAATCGATTAGGACAGATTCGATGGCAGTGTACTACGCTGTGAGGATGTTATCTATATTAGATGTATCTAGGCACGGCACGAAATAAATAGATAATTTCACTCATCAAGTGTCTAATGAGGAACCGCGAAACATGAAGACGTCCACGATTATGTTACACATTAGAGCGTTTGACGTCATCGTGTCACATTAAAACCAAAAATGGAATATTATCATTGTCATTATCCCGAAACTGTCACTTTTACCATTTTTCACCCGTTCGTTGAACATGAACAACAAACACAACTACTAGGACAACAACTACTACTACTATCACTAATACTACTACCAATATCACTACTGCTACTATCACTACTACTAGTATTACTACTACAACTACTACTATCACTACTACTACTACCACCAATATCACTACTGCTACTATCATTACTAATAGTATTACTGTTATTACTACTACTACTACCAATATCACTACTAATTATATCACTGTTATTACTACTACTACTACTACTACTACTACTACAAATACCATCACTACTACTATTAAGGAAAATAAATAAATACTTAACGTCAACAAACAAATTTGTGATTGCTATTCGGAAGCTGTTCAAGAATACCGTATCGACTTAATCCAACGCTTCATTTAATAGACATAACATCTGATTCACAGGAAGAGAACAGCTTACAGGAGTTCTTAGTACCTTATTATTGCATCAGTGAATAGTAATAGATTACGATTTAATAGGGAAATATATGTGCTATCATAATTCATCAACAAATAACGTGTGGAGATGGAGATCAATTAGTACTGAAGCTAATAAACCGGGGCACTCGTATCCGAAGAACAACATTGTTTTTATGAACTCATTACACACTACTCGAATGCTCATTTCTACTCAACAAATCCATGTATATTTAGCCAACAGCGCGATGTTTCGTCACCGTTTGTAAGATACTACTTTTGAATTTGTGTTTCTGTCTTTAATACATTTTGTGGTCTTGTTTTATCCATCTCTAAACAAACCGTACCGGGATCACTATAAACAAATAGGCAAATGAGGTATTGTTCGATCGATCTATAAACAAACCGTACCGGGATCGCTGCATCACAATTACGGGAATGAAACCAAAGATGTTTATAATATTCACTCTACCCTCTCGTCAGATAACAATATTGATGTGTCGTCTTAGTTTTCACAGTCCACACGCTGAAAGTCCATCGATCTGTAGCACTCGCCAGCTCGTTGCATATCTATGACAAATGAGCGAAGTATATTTGCGCACATCATCTAATTAAACCGCCTATACCTGGGCTATATTGAACAATGGGGGAGGATCAAAAGTCAGGAAAAAGATCTACGCTTTCGAACAGTGATAGAGTGATGAGAGAAGTACTGAAATCAGGCTAGTTGAGCACAAAGTTCACACACACCTGACGACCACAAAATAGATCCAACACACACGTGACTTAAATGGTCAGATGTACCATACCAGGGTAAGTCAGATCAGCCACCACGAAGACTACAATTTTCAGTTTAGATAGACGAACAAAAACAAAAGAATTGTGAGGTATGCTTAAAGCATAATCTGAAATGTCAATAATCTTGAACAAAATTACTGAATAGGATACTTGGGAATACTGCTTCTTCATAGTAAGGTGTATTTAACAAAAGAGTCCTTACTTGCCTGAAATGTACAAAAGGAACTGTACCATGAAATTATATAATAACATGTTGGCAGATTAGATATATCAACGATATTAAAACAGGTGATCTATTAAAATTACAAGTGATAGAAATATACACATGATTAAATTTATATACATTGAATTGATCACATAGCTAACATAAACGATCAACGTAGTATATTCAATACAACTGTTTATTTTTAAGAACTTTCATTATTGCACGCAAATAATGCATCTAAGAGTTTTTGGTTGTTAATTTATGCATAATAATGTTAGGTGTATGTTTATTCTCACATTATAGATTTGATAAAACAATGCTCCAAAACATTCAATATTTTGTTTAGACGTACTTCATACACAATAAGAAATTAGGTAATAATCATCATTGTTAAACATTAAGTATATTGAGGTTGACAACTGAAAAGAATAAACACATAAAAACTAGAGCAAGAACAAGAAAATATTATAAATAAAATATATTTCGAAGTAAATATAACGTAACAAACAATGATCTTATTCCCTATCAGATGCACTACCACACTCAAAACAATTCTAACCATCAGTTATCATATTTCCACTAAAATGTTCCTTAAATCCTTAATTTCCAAACTTTAACGAGCCATTGCTCGTGTGTACTACACTCGCTAGGGATAATCGTGTGACGTCATCTTTGACAAATATCACGCAGTGCCATACTTTTGTTTACAAGCGTTCTGACCAGTTGATAGACAAATGTCAAATTCCGACAAAGTTTTGACATTATCAGGGATATCAAGCCCTACAGCTTTGAACCACTAGTGAAAAGGTCACAGATAGTACTAACTGTGAGGAATTAGCTGCCGAAAGTGCACACATGGACCCAGAGAAGCCAACTGTGGGGCTGACACCCGGCCCCGGTCCACAACGAGAGTTAGATTGGTGTGTACCTTTTTGAACCCTATTTTCGACCTATTAAGGCATAAATGCAGGTCGTGAAAATTAAGTGTTCAGTTATTATCTTAAATTGTGGCGTTAATTTGTTTTATATCCGTTGAAAACGAATATAAAGCATTAAATAAAACACAACAAGATCACGTGACATAAAACGGAAAGCCGTATCCCTATTTTCGGTCTCCAAAAAAAAAATAGAAAATGAAGCGAAATGTCAACTAATTGTGTCTGCGCCGAGTGATAAAGGCAAACCTCAGGTAAAGGTTCAGACTGAACAATATATTAATTATTATTAATTATTATAACTCCTCATCTGATCAGTTGATGAAGAACGAATGGCAAATATTGCTAATGTTCTAATTAAATTAGTCAGTCAAGGTATTCATAAAGAGTTGCAATCAATACATATTGTATATGTACAGATAACATGACCTAAATAGTCTTCTAGTATACACTTTTTGATACATTGTTTCATACGCGACCTTGACATATCGTCATCAAAATACTTTGCCCTTTCATTCCATAAAGTAGGTAATGTAAATAAAGGTAGTTCGTAAGCAAAATTTGAATGACGTTTCGGAATATGAAATAGATTTGATTGACGAGTGCAACGTACACTTGGAAGTTCGCCATTTCTAGTAAACATTTTATCGAATGATATTGGCAAACATTTGTGGAAGTAATCAAACATGAAAAGAAGTTCTTAGTATTCAAATAGGTCATGAATTTTGAGGATATTACAGCACTTAAATAAGGGATCATTTATACGTATTGCACGTTTTTGTAACTTAACGGAACGTTTCAGTATGGTCGTGTTTGTATTTCTTCAAGCAATAATTCTGTATGAAAAATGGGAATTAATCAACGAATAGCATAGCGTTTTCAAACAGGCAAAAGGGCAGTATATGTTTTAATTTCTTATTTGAAAATGAAGCTCTGAATACCTTATTGTTGACCTTGATGGTATGATATTTCCATGTTAAATTTTAATCAAGATATATTCCTAGAAAATTGGTGGATTGTTTCATGCAGTCATAACCAATTCGATCCAAAGCGATACCATTTATGAGGTTGGTCCAAGCACCCAAATCTCCTCGTAGGTGTTTGGGTCGTAAAACAATATATTTAGGCTTTTTAACATTCAGTGATAATCTATTTGAATAAAACCATTCAAACAGATTGTTTATTTGTATATTAACATCACCATATAATTGTTTGAGATTAGAACCCGACAAATATAAAGTAGTGTCATCAGCAAATGACAACAGAGGTCAAAGGATGGAACCTGTGGAACCCCACATTCGATAGCTAGCTTCGTGGATTTTGTATTTTCAACTTCGACAAACTGGGATCTATCAGACAAATAACTTGAACCAGTCATTAACAATTCCACGTATACCATATTTATTCATGTTTTCCAGGCGTATTTCTTGATTAATAACATCAAATACTTTCGACAGATCACATAACACAGCCAACATAAATCCTGGTTCGGATTTCGAGGTGACATTTCCACTGTGATTCAGTAAATTCGAAAACCATATTGGTGTTTATAGAGTATATTATATTTAGTAAGAACTGAATTTAATTTAGCATACATGAGTTTTTCTACTAGTTTATAAAAAGCTGGAAGTGTCTTCGACGAACGACGAAGGCCTCTGTAGTTCACCTGGTGCTTGTGAACACTAACCCAAATTGGTGGAATGCCATGGTTCAACGTATCGGCTTGAGCAGGATCGGTCGTACATACACGTCAATTGGAGCAACGTCCTTGTCGGTCACCAAAAACAACCTGCCAGTTGTGTTTTTTGACGGGCATGTGAACACACTTTGTGCATTAGTGATATCCTTACCTTCTATTACGATGAGGTCGGCAGCCTGTTTGAGCGTGCCCCTATACCGTCGGCTGCCTCATTGCCGTGGCCAGCCTCAACAAATGACCAATTGACAATCTTATGATCCCAATTCAACGGGAATGACTGGATATCCATACGTACAAAAATGTCTCTAATATGTTGATTAAAATCTTCCTAAAGCTTGCCGCCATTCATCCCAGGTGTCATTTATCATGTCCCCCGTTTCTTTTTTATACAAACTATAATTGGATTCATTACAACCTCCGGAAGTAGTCATTTATGCATGTATCCCAGGATGCCACCCATTCTCTGTATCCCATTCTTTACTAATAATTCATTAATGTAATGTAAGTTTAAAATAAGCTACTGTACAATTGCAAAGAGAGCGTCGTATTGACTGGGCCACAGCGCTGTAGGGGGGGGGGTGGCCTATGGTCATGACATCAGTAATATATGAAGCTAATGTCAATATTTTTAAACAGAAAACTGGACAAATCAGTCCAGGTAGTGACAAAAGTATATCCCTTTAAGTCTGACTGATCAGTACCGTAACAAATAATAAGTACCGTAACACATGTATATGTTATGGTACTTACGTTACGGTACTTACTCATATTTAAAGTCCTGCTGTCACGTGGGCTTAATGCACGAAGTAATGCTTGCGATTTTGATCCGTCGGCCGAGAGGAAACTTTAGACTACTCGACAAATATATCAATTTTCATTATCAAGTATTTGATCTTTAGGAAAACTATGTTATTTTCAGGAGAAACTTGAAATAATCGGGAATTAGATCCCTTCACGTCCCATCGACTGGTTTGAAATTGGTGGCATTGTCCGCAAGGTCGGTACACCTGACCCAGTGCTTAGTATCGCCCTCAGTTGTCAGATGGCAGCAGCGAATTCTATTGGTACGGTATTTGCGCCTTACTCGGCGACGGGGCTAAAAAGCGGAAATTTATTTCTTTCCATAGTAATTACGAGTAAATATTTCATTGGGTACAAATATTAACACGATAATCAATGTTTTGCTAAAGTTTCAAATATTCTGGAGGTGATCTTTAACGTCATAATCTGCTAATAAAGAGCTTGGGGTCGTATTTTGTCAGTACACTGTATCTGTTGATGATCGTCATTGTGTTTCTACCGTTATATTATCAGTCGATTTAACTTGAGTTCAATGGACACCTACATTATCATTGATTCTAGCTTACAAAACTTTAATTATGTGATTGACCAGCAATTGACCAGATTTGTCAAGAACCACCCAATCATTAAATTTTCCACATCAACCTGTGTTGGCTTGCAATTCGGTTGGCACATTTGTTTGGCTTACACACATTATATATATATATATATATATATATATATATATATATATATATATATATATATATATATATATATATATATATATATAATTACATACATTATACATAAGAGAAACGGAATATTTCACACAAAATACCATATTAAAAAGTTTGAAGTATTTCAGGGCCTTCCCAGTAAGCACATTTACGTGGAATCAACGTGAAATCCAAGTTATAAGTTCAATGTTGAATTGATGTCGTGATTTCCACGTTGAATCAACGTCATGATTGGACAAAACACAAAAATTACATTTTCCAATATTTATTTTTAACTGGCATGTGAATAAACTCTGTCTTTAACTTGATATATCTTCAAATCTATGGAACTGAAAATTACACCCTTTCAAAAAAAATTAAATGCACTACTTACAAGAAATTATGGGTATTCTGGTAAATGCATAAATTTATTAGATGCGAATATATGCATTAAATGCTAGTACAGTATCTCATAGTTATTCTTATTTTAAGAAGTATACCATCCTATATAATTTCACCCAAACTATAGTATCCAGGCTGACCTTCTATATACAGGGTACTGTCAAACCAATATCTACTGCATCTATAACACCCAATCACTATCAGAAACAGACACACATAATTCTTGTTCAGACCACCCATGCTTGACCAGACATGGTTGACGCATAATGAATGCTTTTATTTTGATATTCTACGACTTAACATTGGATTTGTATGCAATTTAAAAAAGGTCTTAGCAATATATATATATATATATATATATATATATATATATATATATATATATATATATATTATCAGTTAGCTTTATTGAACAGTTTATCTAGTGTAACAAGCTTTTTGAATGGTTCAAGGAATTTTGGAAATTTAAATATACAAAATGCTCACCAGTTTTTGATAAAACAAATTTATTTGGGCATTTTATGTTGACTTTGCACTGAAAATCATAAACTTAATTGGGATACTGCTAAGCAGCTACAATTCCAGATTGCATATTATTATTTTTCAGTGACCTTTGAAGTCATGGGCGATGTTATTGTAACAATCCATGTATTGGTATCACGAAGTTCAAACCTCTATTTCTTGTATTGAGGATATGCAGATTTCCATGTGGGACGTTCAAAGGCCATAGAGTAAGTCGATGAAATCGTGTGCAATAACAAGTCAACATTTTTTCCACATATTTCAAGGTGAAATCTTGTCCTGTTTCTGTTGTGTTAAAATATATGTCAATCATTACTATTGCTAATATTGACGAAAAGGATGTTTGAATATTATAGAGCCATTTCCACTTTCACCTCCATTATGACCTGTTATTTAAACACCTGTGATACAATTATTCTTTGATTAATGAGTTTTCTATTTGTTAATTATGACGTTATACTGAAGGTGTGGTTTTCTTTGAAAGGTGCTACATATGACATTGCATGTCAATATTCTGGTTTGTAACACAGGTTATCTTGTTTTAGCGTATTTCTATGTTGTATATAGAGCAATTTTTCTATGTAGATGCATACGTGTACGTGTGTATATGTGCGTGCGTGCGTATGTACGCGTGTGTATGCATGTGGTTCAATGGTGACTTGCTACATACATATCATAAACTATTTTGACACCACAGTTTACATTCAACAGTAATTTTCTGTGGTCCAAAAGAAACCTGTATATAAAGCATTTCGACACCTCAGATGCTGACTTCAGCTTTATTCTGGGTTCGAATAACTGAATAAATCCTACCTATATGAACCATGTATCAATACAAATCCGACTGGTCTGGCGTCGAAATTCTTCTCTAACCTAAGTGAAAATCGAAGCCTTTTATATACCCTCAGCGTGTTAACAAACATTACAGTTTGTTCATAACAAAGAGAATGTACACTAACTCAGTATGAATTCACTGAAACGATTTAACTAAAATAAAAACAAAGTGTGTGTGTGTTTAAAGCTAGAAGGAATAATGCTTAAAAACAACATCATATTTTTCTCGCTTAATTTTTCTTTGAAATGAAAAATACATTACGTACTAACTTATAAGGCAACAAAATACGCTAGTTCCCGGTTTGCATTCAGTGAAAAATAAATGTTTCCACCTTTCCATATATCAGTTATTTACTACATCAAATCCTACTCGCGGGCTATCCAATTACATTGATAACAGGACATGCTACAATATTTAGCCAACCAGAAGCAGGATTGTCCATATATAATATATGTTTAAACCAGTTCAAAATTATAATAGACGATTGCCGCAAAGCATGTGCAATTCGTGTTTAGTGCATTTAATAATAATAATAATAATAATAATAATAATAATAATGTATATTTAATAAGGCGCCCTTACTAGCAGGAGCCATTCAAATGCGCTGTACAAATAATATGTAATATAATAATACCCCAAATAATATGTCTGTAAAAACCCTGTAATAATTTAAAAGATAATAATTATTTATCTGTGAAAGCGACCTTAAATAGGTGTGTTTTTAGAAGAGATTTAAAATTTTCAAGAGACGACGCATTTTTAATATTTGCCGGCAACTTATTCCACAAATTGGGGGCTGCAACACTAAAAGCACAATCACCATATGACTTGAGCCGAGACACTGGCACCTGCAATATTATCTGACTGGATGACTTGAGTGTTCAGGATGACTTTCTAATGGAAACCAGTTCACACAGGTATTCTGGCGCCATAGCATTAATAGATTTATAAGTTATTAACAGATTCTTAAAATGGATACGCTGTCTAACAGGTAGCCAATGTAGTTTTTGAAGAATTGGGGTGATATGATCATATTTTCTAGTATTTGTTACAATGCGAGCTGCACTATTCTGAATTCGCTGAAAGCGATTAATGTTATAATCAGATATGCCATATAACAGGGAGCACTGCATGTGCAATGCATGATCAGGAGATCGCCTGCAATTTGCGAGTCAACCCCTTGAGCCTCATGGCGTGTACACGATTAACTAGCATAGAACAATAAATGTATTTTTGGGGGAAATCAGATCATAGTATAATATATTTACGTTCTCTGCTTGCGTTCAGTTGTCGCTAGTGTGGCGCGACGTAGTGAAAGATAAAGAAATTAGTGGACATATTCGCTAGAGGCGCCACTCAGTCGCAAATTGTCATGACGTCGATATATAAAGTTGCGGAACAGCCTAACCTGACCTGCGACCAGTGGCCTTGACCTTGTTTTCGGCTGAGTGACTGAATGTTGGTGTGGTCAAGTCAGTTTGTTGTCGGTCCAGCGACTCAGTATTGAACACTTCATGATATAAAAATGTTGAGGAACGGCGCACGATTATGTCGGCCATCATCGACACTGGTAAAATTACTGCGTCTTCAATTTGATTTTAATTAAAGCGATATTATGGACGATAATACAAGACGAACCGTTATAAATATAGCTATCAGTAAATAGAGTCTAGCCAATGCTAAATCAAGATTCATGTTAGGTTGACCAGTTACCTTGTCGTTCAGAGGTCGTTGAAATTCCTATCATTAAAAGTTACCAACGCGATTGTAGTTCATTATAATGTGTTAATGATATCGTATTTCATTATTTGTGTATGTAATGAATTGATTTCTCCGCAAAAATTACGAAATACACATTATTATAGATCTATAATTATATAGATCTACAAAGTACAATTATCAATAGACTCACTTTCTGAGTTTATAAAAGTTTGTTAACTTTGTCTTTATAAGACTATGTTTATATTAATATGATGATAATTATAATTGAAACAGTTATCAGCAGGGTTGGGAGGTTTTTTACACAAATGTTATTAACACCATTAATTAACGGTTATTATTAATCATTTTAATGTCATGTAAAAAACTAGTTTTTTACACTGGTTTAAAAAAAACTCAATTTAAATAAAATGCAGCCATAAAATAGTAAAGTGATAACAAAATAACAACATCTACAACAGCATAACTGTAATACATACAATATCGTGAATATGTAATACAGCAATTGAGTTAACAGACTAATCCACATTATGATAACCCAATATCCAGTCTATAGTTGAACCCCTCACTGACTACTTAACTATATCTGGCATTTGGGTAATTACTTTCTTATACAGTAGATAATCTACTAGTCTCAAATTAATTATCTATCCAATGTTGACACATACATGTATTGTAATGTTTTTAAGATGTGACTTCATTACCCAGGTGATGTATCATAGTGTTAAAATGTGACTTAATTTTGCCTCCGTACAGAAAGCTGGTCTGAATTTAATTTGAAGCAGTGTTACACTTTCTCATTATTGGTGTTATGTCACATTGATACATACCTTCATGTTGACTTAACATTTTTTACATGTTGCGGTTAGAAATAAGAACTATGCAAAAAGTGTGATCATCAGCAATAATAATAATGCTGCCAAATTCCTGTATGTCAAAGACACTATCACATAAATGTGTTGAACGACATCCATTGAGACTAGTAGAATTGGCTTATAAAGTTATAGTTATAATGAATGAGGTTTTTTATGATGTAATATAAAAAATAGGTTTTTACAGTAAAAACCCAACCCTGGTTACCAGATGGAAACACAAAACTGGTTGTTAATAGAATGATTAGCAGAGTTATGACTGCGCCGTAACTGTTTGTAAACTAAAAAAGTAAAATTGTTGTGGTACAATAGATAGATTTAGGCTTGTTTAATTTAATATTTGGTACTGTATGTGTGTTTGGCAGGCATGGGTACTTGGTAATTGATTACACGATCTTGAGTTACTAGCATTTCTTGATGCAATGTAATCATGATTGTAATCAATTACATTGTACATGTCATCATAATCAGTAATTCTTTCACGATTACATAAGCTTTAAGAAAACAATATTATGTGGTTTCAACCCCATTACTTGACTATAGTCATGACATACACGATGCGATCCCGAATGTGTCTCGTTGCTGAATCTACATATTTCCAAAATATTCAAACACTGTCAATTGTAAGTTAATGGATTTAAATGGAATGTTAGTGCATTAGTATGTTTATGAATATGGGCTGTTTTTCTTTACCATAAGTCTGTGATCTTGTTGTAAAGGGCTTCTACTAGCTGCTGATTTGTAAAATTGTATGGTAGTAATTACAGGGGAATGAGTTCACTCTAGATGTTTAACTACTAACTGACCAGGTGACATGAGGGATTAAACTGGGGATAATGTTGAGTTGATATTGATGATTCTCTATGTTTGCATTAATCTCAGTTATCTTAATCAATACCTGTGCATTTATGGCAAATGTATGACTTGCACCTTTGCTCTAGGGTTAATATTGATCTCAGATATTTAAAAACAAATTATCATAGTACAATGGCATCACAGTCTGTTAGTTGTACATTTTCATTTCAAGAACATACCAAAAAATGGATCTGGTTCTTTCAAAGCTACATGTAAACATATAGCATGCTTATGTTTACAGTAGGGAAGACCATACCAAATCTGCTAACCCATTTAAAGGTAATTCATTGATATGTATGTGACAATAATCTAGAATTAAGAAATATTTTTGTAGCTGAGTGAATAAAGATCAAGCATTCAAGTTTGTGTGATATACATTGTAATCATTATTAGTTAAAATGTAATCATAATCATTGCATTCTGAAGTAATGGTAATTGATTGCATTCAATATTAATGTAGTTGTAATGATAAAATTGTATTCTGATGTTGTTGTAATCAATTAATATGGTCGTGTAATCACCCCGTGTTTGTTCATGATCTCTGTCAGTAGAGATCTTGATTTAATTTTAAAATACAGGCTGAACCATGTGGCCTCAACAGTGTGACATAAAGCTGATCATTTCCAATGATGCATACAGAACCAACAGAAATATCGTTTTGTGTTAGTATTATAACAGATGTGACACAATAGTTCGGCAGAATCACTTCTTTTAATGGATACAAATCATTTTTGACATTATGCTGGTCGGTCTATTGTTGGTGAACATAATGCTGACATAAACGTGTTCTGTTTTTAAACAATTACTCTCATGTACCAGATTTTGCCCATTCATTTGTGAAAGTTGTCTGAGAATTTCAGATAAATTCTGAAACCTGTTTAAGTTATTAGATCATTCCAAATGGTGTTTGCTGTTTGGGTACGGCTGTTGTCGGACATGAGTGTTTGTGCTACATATATGGTTATAAACAGCCAATGGGATAGTGTCTGTATAATCGTATTCTCATCTGATAACCACACTGCTGGAAAGTTTAATGGAGGAGTTTTGAAATCCGGAAGAGCTGTTTGGAAACATTATTAACCGATTCTGAAAGCTGGGACGTAAATTAAACACCAAATAACATTCTTTTCAATTACAAACTAACACCAAATTATAATAAATTATGTCACTTACATGTTAATTATGTACAATAATCAATATAATAATTCTATTTTACCTGAATAATTAATTATAAAAACATAATTTTGTCTTTTTCATACTCTGTCAGTCATCGGTAAAATTTATTTTTGTTACTTAATAGAAGTAGAATGTTGTTACTTGAGATCAAATAAAAATTGCTAAAAAATATTTTTGATTTATGTAAAAAAAAAATATTTTGCTAGAAATTTACAATAATTATTTGTACATGCGGTTGAGCATTCCAAGTAGTTGGGTGCTGAAAGCCTCTATGTTGTTGGTTAGATTCATGTTTATGTAGTTGGTTTTGCTTAGGCAGATGCCCCATGACTACATATTCCAGGTGTGACCAATGCTGAAGCTAGATGTACACAAATGTACATGTGGCTTCGTCAGTTTGCTTTCTTTCATCTAGGAATGATGTGGCCTGGGGTACGATGAAACAGATAAGGAATGACAAAGGACAGTTACAGTTTGATGTCCTTGGCTTGGTGATGGTGGGCATTCTGGTATTGTTTCTGAGCAACACTAACTGTGAAAGAATTTCTCATTTAACGACAAAAACAACACAACTTTCCACCCCAGCATGCCCCTATGTTGGTTGATTGTAATACATGTGGAGGTGACCTGCATTGTGGAGATAGTGAGCTCCGGTGGCCTAGCGGTTAAGCACCCAGCACTTGGTGCCAACGGTCACAGGTTCGAACCCTGCAAGAGGTCGAAACTTTTCCAGAGATAGTTTCTCGGCTCACAACATCATGGGTGGCTGGCCACATTAAATACCACTGAATTATTTAAAATAAAGGGGGACGTTAAAAACCCCCTGAGGACGTAAAACACTCTGGCAGTGACCACCCTCAGGGTATTTCGGCTCCATCTTTCTGTACTGCTCCTCTGTGAGTGGTGGGGGAGGATGTTTCTGAACCACTCGAACATAGAGGCTGTGCCGAATAAGCAATAGCCTGGGGATTCTCCCTGGACAACAAAACATTGTGGGGATTGACACAGGTACGTTAATGGATGAGTGATGTTTTTGCTATTCAGTCCAAACTAAATCATAATTAAATATTTGTGCCATCGTTCAGAGCATCTATCAGCTGTCAGACACACGTGTTCATATTTGTGGTAAAAATCTGGTCATCCTACTCCCCTGCAATGGATTTGGGGTTGACTCGTCACATTTTCCTTCCCGTAATGTTGAGTACCTAAAATAAGTTAATGCTGTATGATGTATATCCGTGTTTATGTTTGATTAAATCCAAATCACTCACTAGATTTCTGGCCACTGGTCAAAATTATGCTAATAATACACGTTGGATTAGCCACTTCGCAGGGTGTTCTATTACTGTCAGTGTGATGATCGGACTGAATAATGGTAGCTGTCCGAGGGATTGCGGGTCGCTGAGAAATTACCGCAGTCACTATCACGATCAGACTCCCGACTAAACGATTGTTCATTCAGTACAACCGTGTCATTTTAATGTAACAGAATTATTACTGTTGTATCTATTTATGTCATCAATCAGTGTTTATTTGATGACCGTCGTCTTATTGTTAGAGCGGTGGATCTTGACAGGCGACGTTCTTATCTTATCTGGTGATCAATCTAGTGTTTATGAAAAAACGGCACCAACGACCTCGCCGTATCTGTTCTGTCAAGATAACAAAAGACATTTTCAAATATCATGTATGTCTTTATTCTATTGCTGACATTGGTAACTAAAAGGTCATAGTTTATGAACTAAAAATTAGCATCAACGAAGTTGGTGATGTAATCAATATTATCATGTTTTGCACTTATTCGACAGCTCTAAGGCTGCGGAATAAATTACCTAATCATATTAAACTTGTAGCACGTAGAGAAATGTGTTGTACGGTTCTTAAAACACGCTTCTTCATATTAGCTTATTTATAATATATAAATCAGTGTATTTATATATAAAATGTGTTTCTGCTATGTGACCTTAGAACTTAATTCTTTTCTAAATGTAAAGCACCTTAGAGCGATTCAAGTTGAATATGATACTATATAATACTATTATTATTCTTTAATATATTTTATATATATATATATATATATATATATATATATATATATATATATATACAGTCTAACCTCACTTTTATGCTAACTTTGGGATCTGGCTGAAAGTTAGCATTGTGGTGGGGTGGCATTAGAGTTGGGGAGGCATTTTGATGGACAGCCTTGGGGGTGGTGATTGAATGGGTACAGCACATAATTGTGTACAATATACATGTAGTGTATTGTCCATTGTCAAGTGTTGTGCATTTACTTCTTCTGGAACCAGTAGCCATGATCAAAAATGATTTGATGAACAGACATATTGGTGACATTATATAATGTTTTTGTCAATGATGAAAGTTAATGGTAGCTACATGTCACTTGTGGCTTCTACTTGATACATCTATTGATCAGTTGGTTAATATAAGTTATTACTTCTTCTGGAACCAGTAGCCATGATCAAAAATGATTTGATGAACAGACATATTGGTGACATTATATAATGTTTTTGTCAATGATGAAAGTTAATGGTAGCTACATGTCACTTGTGGCTTCTACTTGATACATCTATTGATCAGTTGGTTAATTACGCGTGGCTTTTGATCCTTTGTTAACATCAACTATTACTTAATTTAATCTATGGCACGATCAACGCCTAATGACCCTGACAGCTTGTTAATTAATTCACAGATTACTAGAATCATTTCACTGTCAGTGTGTGGCAGTATGGGGGGTATTTATATGGCAATGTATAATATTCGTATGGCGTAATCATTGGTGATGGCTGAATAATGGGTGGCGGATGAATGGGGGAATTAAAGGGCAAGAAGTCGGGTCCTTATCAAAAGTTGGTGGCTATTCGTGGAGTTAGACTGTGTGTGTATATATATATATATATATATATATATATATATATATATATAATGCTTTAAAATCCCTGACCTTAGTCATATTTGTAATTAGTTATCTCTTACTGATATATATATACATACACATATACAGCCGTGAGCAGACTGTGTTCGCTTAAGACAAGTTAATGTCCATTGAAATAGAACCACTAAACCAAAACAGGTGGTCATTTAATGTCGAACACAGGTGGTCTTTTAATAAAGGCTTTTTTATAGTGGATGCTTGGGGAAAATTGGGGGGATCACTTCCTTATGGTCTTCTAAGACAGGTGGTTGTAGGTACAGGTTTTACTCTCTGTATATATGTATGTATATATGTAATATATATAAGTGAATGTGTGTTTGTTTATCTATGTGTTCAGAAAAAAACCTGACAAAAAGAGTCTTAAACGGCAGTGAATATGACATCGGTTGTGACTAGGATGTTTACTCATTAAAATTAGCTTTTTTATTATTCTAAGCCCTTAGTTATATGTAGTAGCCCTGATGGAGCATGGCATTTAAGCAGTTAGACTATTACTAAATATTCCTACTTGATTATTGATCCATTTCCCAGAAAGAAGCCAGTTATAAATAATCTGGAATGTATGTCTAAATGAAGAATTGGTATATAAAATAGTTTGTGGAATTATTCCACTTCCAAATTTATCAATTATAAAATTGTAATTATCATTATTCATGTCTTGTGTTTGGTAATCTAGTTTGCCACATTACTAACTGAGCTCGGCTGTTATTACTATACCAACGTAGTCAAAGTGTACAACACACTGTACATAACAAACTGTTGCCTTTGCCGTTCCAGAAGCCTCTTCTGCTGCGCTTCAAGAGTACGCTAGTCATCGCTGAACACAACAATGAACAGCTGACTCCACTCACGCTGAATGCAATCACTGCGGCCAAGAAACTTGGCGAAGTCTCGTGTCTGGTGGCTGGATCACAGTGTGCTAAGGTGAGAGTCTTGTATTTGGGTGTTATTTATTGGAAATTAGTCTTTTCTGTCACTGCATCAAAAGTCCTAACTGTGAAGCTTTGCTCTTGAATTGGGTGTAATTAACAGTGGGTTTTAATATGAGCGCTGTCGCTTGTTGTGATGGATTTACTGAAGACTGTTTGATATTACAGGTTGTCGAACAAGTGAGCAAGATTCAGGGAGTGAGCAAAGTACTCATAGCTGACAATGAGGTATTCAAGGCAGCATTACCAGGTACAATGGAGGGCTGGATCCAGTCATATTTGAGATTTGTTGTTGTACGATGAAGCAAACCGCTTGAATCAAGACATTCGATGTTTTAACTGAATTTTTGTTTGAGTGTCCACTGTAATGGCCATAATTTTTTGGGTTACAGACTCAGCTTGATTGCATTTAGATGACTCTGATTGATTGTGTGGTCTTTTATCACAGTTATTTATCCCATCGGGTACAAGTTATCAAGTCTTCCATACAGAAATACCATTATTTTGGCAGTATTTTTACAATTGGTAATTCAATCAAGTCATGTGTCCAATCAAGTCACAAAAAAAGTGTTTTTGCTAAAACGGTATTAGTAAAGTAGATCGGTATTGTATTATTATTAAAGTGTGACTTGAAAGAGTTCAAGGTATATGTGAAAATCGGATCAATTTAGATTCAAATTTACGTTGGTATTACCCTCAGTGGGTAAAATATCCTTCTGGTGAATGTTACACATCTAACAACATCATGGTGACCTATTGTCTGGCGCACTTGGACCCAGATACACAGTTTCATTTGTGATTGGTTTTGCACTTTTATCCAGAAATTAACTCGGCTCATTAGCACAGTTTATTTTTGGTATCCAAATGTAATATATTGTAATTTTAGGGTGGAAAGTGAAAGGCATCAGACTTAATGTAATTATCTATGACACAGGTCCGCTTCTGGAGATTACTAAATATTATGGTAGCATCAGCATAATAAATATCTGATGAAGCTTTATTGATGTTTATATCCCTGTATGTATATATATATATATATATATACTGTACAGCACCTCAGGACAGGGTTACCTGGTTCTGGCATTATATAAACAGGCATTATTATTATATTATGTATATCTCTAATGGTTCTAATTCACCCCACATGCCGCCATCTTTAAAATGCCTGATGTTATTACAGAGACAGTTATTGCCATCTAATCCAAACAGTGACTTATGCAAACCAGTACTGTCTTATTTTCGAGCATGGTTCAAGCAGACATTTCAACGATTTAACAAGTAATACGCAGTAAAACATTCCATATTGATCACCTCCTCATTTAATAGATTCCTCCTCCGAGTTGATCAGTTTTCTTTTATAACCCATATTTTCCCCCATTAAAACTATAAATTGCTCACGTCTCTGTTCCGTTCATCGACCAAATATTTCAACGCAATGACGGTGATTAGCATGCATTGGTGGCTGTGGAGATCGTTTGATCAATCATCGATGATTAGCCATCGACCAATCAGTGAGTCTGTAGGTGGAGCTAAAGCCTTTGATTTTCCGTCTTTCATCTGTCCATCAGAGCCGATATGATTATCGTTATTATTGTTGGTGACGTATCTGCAGCAACTTCTGATTAACCTATAATTAAAAAACAATGACAATCCAGACATGATGTAATTGACTGTTTACCCTTTTTTAGTCAGCTCACGATTTGAGTGACTTCTACACCATGTTGGACATATGAGCCGAAATAAACTGACTCCAAAATTGAAAAAGAATTACATTTTATTATCTTCCACAATCCCAAAGTTGGTTTGCTAGTTATTAAATTATCGCTGTATGAAACCAACTTTGATACGTGACATGCACAACTGGCTGTCAACAAGAGTCGACTTCAGACAAGAAAATTTATATTTGCTAATAAATAAAACCGTGGACCATTCCGGTTTTTTCCCCTGTTCTTTTTAATATGGTATAAATAGATAAAGGTTTTACTGTACTGTGGGGAATTAATCGCTGATATCTGTCTTTATAAAAATGGCACATAATAACTGGCTGATGTATGTGTGCCATGATGAACTAAAATCTTCTCTTGCTCAATACTTCAATGGTCTTCTACATGATATATTTGTTACTGACTATTTTTCATTCAGAAACACTTTCAGGTGTGTGTGTTTGTGTGTATTAGGATATGGATATATATATATACATATATATATGTATATATCCTAATGCCATATATCTATATCCTAACACACACACACCTGAAAGTGTTTCTGAATGAAAAATATATATATATATAGTGGCACTGGCTCAGAGCATCATCATCTAAGTGGCGGATCAGTTATGTTTATTTGTTAGATTTAAGTTACTGTCAACATGTTTTGTTTATTCACTTTCAAAGCTTGACCTGACATTTATTGTACTGATGTCCATACTGTGTTAATATAATTTCAGAGACGATGACTCCTTTGATCACGGCCACCCAGAAACAGTTCAATTTTAGTCACATAATTGCTGGAGCTAGCGCCATGGGAAAGGTAAGTGTGTAAAGCATCTAGGCATATAATTAATTGTTGTGTGTGTGTGTGGGGAATATACCATACTTACTTACCTATTTCCACAGTGCCTAATGCCACGAGTTGCTGCAAAGCTGGATGTTGCTCCCATATCAGATATCATCGGTGTTAAGGATGAGTCCACATTTATTCGAACAATTTATGCAGGTAAGCATCATCTACACGCCTTGGTTGTGTCGGCGTCATCAATATTGTCTAATCTGTGTAATAAAGCATTTGTTAGCAGTAACAGAATTTGACATATGATAAAGGGGAATATTTCTGTTGATGACTTTCTTTCTTTATATTCACATACTGACAGGTTCATTTAGTCAGAAATGAGTTCCCGATCAGATGGTGATCAATTAATGTTTTTAAATACCCATAAAAAGCATCTAGAAACAGTTTATTTCCCAGGTGGTTAAATTTGAACAGATCCTTAAAGGAACAGATCACTCTTAGATATCATGACATGTGTATTGCTTATAAAATTAATGTCAAAATATCAAGGCAATGTTCCTGAACTATACCTAATATCGTTGATGTAAATGCCAAATTGTATGGCTGGAAGACGAAAAGTCACATGTTGTGGCATCAGCATGGACAAGGATCACTTTGCCATCTGGATTGAATCAGGTCACAGATGATCCATCCTCTCGACTTTACCTCACTCCCTCCCCCCATCCTCAACCTGCTAACTACTGGTAACTGATGCAGTTGTCAGTTCATTTACATAAATCTGACAGCTCAGTAGACTCTTTGTATTACAAGAGTATACACCGAATCTTGTTAAGGAATTTCACTTTATAGTTTTCTTTAGTCATTACAGTAATATGTGATGGTGTTTGCACAAACAGTAGTGTACTGTACTGTATGTTTGTGTGTGTGTGTGTGAACAAGACAAATATTAACAGGATGGAATGGTTTATTATAACAAAGTCTAGACAACAGCTCCATTATCCAGACACCTGATTAATTGACACATATCCAGATCCTCCAAGGAATCTGGTTAATGGCGATTTTTGGTATTTCCAGATGTAAAGCAGCTCAAATGTTTCAAAAAGCAGTTATTCATTTTTGTGGACAGTTTAAATCATGGAGTTTAATATATGTGTTCATTAATGCCAAAAAGTGTAATATGCATAGGAATATGTGTTAGTCCAGCATAAATTGTTTAGAACAACATGAAGTTGATAATATTAATAATAATAATAATGTAGATTTGAATTTTTGATAATGTGCTCCTAATATTAGTTCGTGCAACTGAAAGGCACTTTACAGGGAATACCCTAAAAACTGAAAATGTTTTGGTGTTTATATAATATTGTCTAATCTTGTCTGTTTTATTATCATCAGGGCACCTCTGTGGTCTAGTTGGTAGCGCGTTGGACCACAGATCACTACCACCTGAGTTCGAATCTCGGCGTGGGTATATCTGAAGGATTTTTCATCTTTGGAGGTTGCTCAGCCCGTTTAGTTCACCATGTGCACAAAAGTGGCCGTAAAACATCAGTCATCATCATCATCGTTTTATTATCATCATCATCATCATGTTGAGAACTGTACTATTATCTTCTCACCTGTTAGGTAATGCCATCCAAACGGTGAAGTCCAAAGACCCAGTAAAGGTGATCACAGTCCGAGGTACGTCATTTGAACCGGCATCTCCAGAAGGTGGATCAGCGAGTACCGAATCTCTGTCGGCTGATGGAATTAATAACACACTGACAGAATTTGTCAGCCAAGAGTTAAGCAAAAGTGACAGGCCCGAACTAACGGGAGCAAAAATAGTTATATCTGGAGGTATGTAAACAAACAGAAACGGAAATCACATGACTTACTGGCTAAATGTTGACATTTTGATAACCTAACATTAGTGAACTGACTTCTTTTTAACTGTTTCTAAAAGTTAGATTTAAAAAAACAAATTTATACAAAATCCATTATCATATCATATTTAATAATGGACGTGTAAAAAATGGTGTGACTGACCTATGTCAAAAATAATTTTGGTTTTATGTAGTGAATAGAGCTTTATTTATGAGATTTTCATATTTGCCAAATTTAATGGGGGGGGTTCCATCAAATGGCGTTTATTTGTTTATAAACATCTAGATACCACACAAACACAGATAACCTTTGGTGAAGATGGGACATTCTGATGGCATAGTGGTTGTAGCATTGTGCTACAAACCTCCAGGTTGTTAATTTGAATCTGGATTACACTCACTCCGATTCTTGCTATCACAGAGCTGTCGGTCATTTGCCATCTGCCTGGCCAAATTCCAGCCATCCATTTCGTTTCCACCTGCATAGTTCAAAGTTGTGTCTACAATGCATCTCTTACTGTTCGGATCATGTGCTACACCTGTGACTATTGCTGTTTCAGTAGGGTGCCTCCATGGCCTAATTGGCAGCGTGGTTGGCCGCAGATCTGTAGCACCCGGGTTCACACCCTGGCCGGGCTATATCACAGGGTTCGCACAGGTCCTTGAAAACCTGGAAAGTCCTGGAATTTGAAAATTTGGATTCCAGCCCTGGAAAGTCCTGGAATTTTGGACATACAGATCTATATTTCTAATCATGAGCATACAGGAATTCAGTCGTTACACTACTTCCGAAATATGGGTGTATCTTTGTGCGTTAAAAGTTCGTGAATTCATTGAAAAGGTCCTTGAATTTGACATTGGAAGGTCCTGGAATCTGAGATGTCAAAATATGTGTGAACCCTGTATTAGAAGGGTGTTTCATCTTTCACTTCACCTCATTACCTTTGAAGGTCGTTCGGCCCATTTAGCCCACCTTGTGCACAAAAGTGGTCACAAAACAGCAACACACACACACAGAGCTGTTTTAGTGTTAATAGTTAAATAGGATCACGTTTTTATCACAAATTTCAGATTATAATTGCAATCATTCTTCAGGTTGGTTATAAGTGATAATAATGATATTCAGCGATGTTATGATTGTACAGGTAGAGGCATGAAGTCCGGTGACAACTTCAAGTTGTTGTATGACCTCGCCGACAAGATGAATGCTGCTGTTGGTGCCTCAAGGGCAGCTGTGGATGCCGGCTTTGTACCAAATGACCTCCAGGTGGGACAGACTGGTAAAATAGTGGCTCCAGTAAGTGTGATGTTAAATGTCCAATTATTGTCCTGTTTCAGTCAGCGTTTGTGGTATCTTTGTAATAAATGAATTCATATCTTTAAGTGTGAAGCAAATCAGTGAGAATATTCGATGATATTAAGGTAAATGTGTGCTCTTATTCTTGCTATCACAGAGCTGTCAGTCATTTGTCATCTTCCTGTTCAAATTGTTGCCATCCATCGTGTTCTCACCTGCATAGTTCAAAGTTGTATCTACTCTGCATTTCTGTGGGATTCTTACAATTTTGAGCAGTTGACACCAAAATAAGGATCCAGTGTAGGGCATTGAGTGCAAATAATGTATTCATCCTGCAGTTCTTTGAATGTGATGTTCCCTCTTCTCGGATGTCGTATTCATTTTTATTTGGTGTTCAGAATTGGCCACCAGTGAGTGAAAAATCTACTTTTTTTAATTTCCAATGTAATCACGAGTAAAGAAAGATTGCGATCTCTAGTCAGTGTTTGTGGCCAGGTTGAGAATTTGTAATATGTGAGTTCCAATGGTTAAGATATATACTGAGTTAAGTTGTACAGTAGTCAGAAGCCCATATTATTTGTCAGAGTGATCTATGCAAAGAAACAACCCCATTTCTCTGCTTCATGTTCTAAAGTTTTTTTAGATTTCCTACAAACCTAAATCAAGTGAATTTATTAACCCCAGAAAATTGACCCAAGGTATACACTTTTTGAAGATACACTGTGAATTATTAATTTAAAAAAGTTAACCAGGCATGGAGGTTTTTTTGGTATGAAATTGTCACCAGGGATTATCAGCATTTAAAAAAAATATGGCAGTAATTGTGGGAAGCAGAAGTTGATGCACTCTCAGCAGATGCACGAAAGAATTTGCTAACTTAATGGTGGCATCAACAGTAAGTCTGGTAAAGGTCATTAGCGGGTAGCCAATAAAATAACCGCTTACAAAATTAGAGATGAACGCATGCACAGATAAATGTAAGTTATAAACAAATGCACATGGTCGATTAAAACAAATCAAAAATTATTGATGATGGGTTTTTTTTGCACCCGGCCGACAATTAACAATATCGCCTGTAGATCTTCATACTAAATAAGTATTTATATATATGTACTACTTGTGTTGGCATGAAGTTATTTGACTACATCAACATTAAGTGAAATTTCAACATTTCGGATGCCGCCATATTGCCGAATGTTTACCAGGTCATGGTCATTAGTGGGTTAGCCAATAAAATAACTGCATACACAATTAGAGATGAACGCATGCACAGATAAGTGTGACTCACATTGTCAATTAAAAAAAGATCACAAATTATTGTTGACATTTGTTTGCTACTCCACCCAGCATTTATAGCTATTTTTCTCGCCACTCAGCCACGTTACCCGCAACAAGAATATTTATAAGACAGGTCTGGTAATTGGATGAGGTTTGCCATTGTTGACAGACACCTATCTGTCTGAAGTCTATATGATGATATATTCTATTATCATTTGGTCTTGGATTATGATAATATAGAGGTATCTATGATATAGAGGTATCTATGATACATAGGTATCTATGATACAGAGGTATATGTGATACAGAGGTATCTATGATATAGAGGTACCTATTATCTACAATAGAAGTATCTGTAATAACCTCGTTATACTGTCGATTTCACTGTTTTTCCACCATTTATCATCAGCATCCCAAACCTTTCTGGAATGTTCAGTGGGTTCTCCCCCTATTGCAGCTGAATCTTGGGATCATCTCTGTAATTATTGGAGCACCATTTTTGATATCGTCGTGTTTCATCTTCAGGAACTTTATATAGCTGTGGGCATATCAGGAGCCATACAACATCTGGCTGGTATGAAGGACAGTAAAATTATTGTAGCCATTAACAAGGATCCTGAAGCACCAATATTCCAGGTGGCTGACTACGGGCTGGTTGCTGATTTGTTCAAGGTAAGTGAGACGTTGAATCAGTAAGAAAAATCATTGGACTAAATAGAAAAAACTTGTTGCAGCTTTTCCGTTTCTCATCAAAAGAGAACCAGTCACACGGTGGTTTATTGACTAATATACACAAATGCAGAAATGGATTACTATTTTTCTCAAAATATGCATCATTTTGCCTTATAATTAATGGGATACAGAACTGCACAAGTTGTATTAGTGCTATTTTTAGAATTTGTTTATCACTAAAATCAAAAAACAATAGTTTCCTTATGCATTGGTCATCTCTTGTTTGTAAACTGGAGATGTGACAATTCATCGTGAATCACTGTTTCTGTGCATGCATCACGATTCATAATAGTTCTAATACATTTGTTCTTAACACATCCGACAATTACTTCTGTTGAAGTCCTGCTTTTGTGAAAATAGGCGACCCCTTGACCGAATCAAAATGGACAGTGGAATTAGCCATTATGTCAGATGTGCCAATGTTTGGGAATGTCTTGGGTAGAAAATGCATTAGTCACTTTTGAATTAAATAAATACCGACTGATTATCATCCACCAAGTCAGTACAGGCCACCGTAAATTGGGAATGAAAAAATTAGGTTTCCAACATTCTGGTCTGTTCCATCTTGTCTAATTCTAATTCTTTCCAGATCTGACATATTAATATGTATAATTTTAAATAATCAATTTAAGTACATACTCAAAACAGATATTGATTTTATTCATCTGTATCAAGTTCTTTTGTGGTCTGCAGTTCCAATTTGAACTTTACTGACTTCAGTTCCTTGTTTTTAAACAACCATTTCATCTGAAATAAAGTTGCCATGTGCGAAAAATATCACCGAAATATGTTTCTGTGGGAAATGGTTTTGATTTTATTTGCTGCTAGCATGGCCTAACCAGCAGTGCAGTTGGTCACTGGTATTTAGCATCTTGTTTCAAATCTTGGACCCATTATGTTTGACGGCTAATTCATCTTTCATTTTACATCATTACCTTCGGAGATCACTTTGGATATTTTTTCATACCAATTCCCAAATGCAAGTTTGCATCTGAAAAATCTTCATTCGGTTCCAAACAAAATTAATCATTTCATCCCAATATTTACCTGGTGGAAGTGAATATGAGTGGTCGAGAAAAAAGGTTTCGCTCGATTTTTATGCATTGTGAGTTCGGGCTCATAAATGGCCTGCTATGTCCTGTCGCATGTCTTGAGAGATGGTTAATAGTGGGCAGCACTGAATAGCATTTTACATTGTTGATGTGTTGTTAATAATGTTTCATCATCCCGAGTGACTTTGTCTAGAGTGATGATGATGATTGATGTTTTACGGCCACTTTTGTGCACATGGTAGGCTAAATGGGCCGAGCGACCTTCAAAGGTAATGAAGCGAAGTCAAACTTTGTCTAGAGAAGAAGATCCAAAGATATTCTGGATCTGTAACTACGTCATCCAGATGTGGTTTGATCCATGGTTATTTGATACGGCCTGCCTCATTGACATTTGGTATTTAGTTAAAGATGATCATTCATCGTCGCAATTACCTGACCTAGATTTTGTTCTTTTCCAGGCTGTGCCAGAAATGACTGAAGTTTTAAACAAATAAATGAAGGAAACAAGATGTCTCATCTTAATGCACAAAAATGCACCGAACTGATCGACGCCATCCGCGAACTGATTTTCGTAGATGCCTGTTAGAAGATGTAGTAGCTAATTCATGGATTAACTTATTTGTGTTAATAAATGTACTGTTGTCTGTACGTTGACTCTGTGTGGACCAGCGTACACACAGCTTTCAATGAAGTGACATTACATCCTGTCATCCAGTGTAATGTGCAACTATTTGTAAAGAATGAATAAAATATTGGAGCACATTGGCCACTTGTTTGAATAATGTGTTGATCCGGAATCAGAGTTTACTGGATGATATGGGAGTCTGGCAACTTGTGGATAGTATCTCTGAAAGGTATATCAAAGATGTGGTGCCTCCAGTTGTGAACTGTTGGAAATGTGTAGATGATAGTATTTTACTTAGCAGAAGAGAAAAACTGTATTAACCAATATAACAGTTACATTTTTAGGGATACTGGAAATATGCTGTCGACCGATTTCCACCAAAAGAAATCCGATTTCGTTTGTGCGACAACTTCCGTATGCGAACCATTAGATAAATGCAGTTGTCTTCAAATGCCGAAGAGTGGTCTGCATAAAAGGCTGTATATATGCTTATCAGGTATGATCAAAGGAGTGCCGAAATTGGAGTTAAGGGGCCCAGTGTGAGCGAGGCTCTGGTTTGCTCTAGTTCAGACATTACTGGATAGGATATGGCTGTGGGGGTGTTCTAGAAGTTCTAGCCATATGGTTACAAAATGATGTTTTACGGTCACTTTTGTGTACATGTTAAGCTAAATTGGCAGAGCGACCTGCAAAGGTAATGAAGCGAAGTCAAATATGCGACACCCTTCAGATATGCCCACACCAAGATTCCAACTCGATGATTGTTATCTGTGGTCCAACACACTACCAACTAGACCATATCATTACAATCTCCAGGTCAGGAATTGAATCTCGGTATTATTTGGATTTATCAGATACTTCCTTAGTAAGTCATCTTGTTGGCAATATGTGGAGACCTCCAGGTCGTGGGATTTGATTCCGGCCTATACCTGGTTTTGTGGGATTTGTTTCCCTACAGGGTTCCCATACATCCTGGAAAACCCGGAAAAATAACAAATTCATTTTCCAGATCCTGAAAATGTCCTTGAATTTGACAAAATCAGGAAATGTACTGGAAAATATTGCCTGGGAAAAAATCCACATGGACCAAAAAAGCCTGTGAATAAATATTATGCCTGTAGAAAACTTCAATTGTAGAAGAAAAAGAGTAACAATACATGGTCTTGATATCCCTTGTTAGTTAAAATTTAAATAAAAGTAGGCAGTCCAGACAGCTAGAATGGACGATGAGGAGGCTGTGCCATAAAAAAACGTCAATAATCAATCGTACATTGAATAAATAAGATATCCTTTTTCAAACGCATCCTGATTTATTACCTTTAAATCTTGTATACTTTGTCCTGGGAAATGGTAATTTTGTCCCGGAAAAGAGAATTTCCTTGGCTGTGGAATCATGACCTAGGAAGTTGTCCCTCGACCATATGTCCTAGATGTGGCCATCACGAGACCAAATGACTGAACAACCCAGTGATATGCTTATAAATTTCTCGCTAGAATCACAAGGCCATTTGAATTGGGTCACTACTTAAAATTGGCAGCCATTACTCAGCTAGAAGCTTTAATTTATATCTTAAATCCGTGTTCTCAGATGACAAGTTTTAATAAGACTGCAACACGAACTAATCCCGTCAGAAGTTAATCTATTAATTATTGAACTGTACTGATTGACTTCCAAAAAACCGAATAACAACTATTGTTGTTCTTGCATTCCTTTTCAAATGTTGAATGATTTTATATGAGAATTGATTTCAGAATAGCTTGAGAAAAAAAGAAAAACATATTCATATCAGACAGGAAGATACAGTTATGAGCAATATTAGAGCCATCTGCAGGCATTCGGAGATTATATTTATAGTTGATTTTTGGGGGAAATATTTCAAAAACGCAGGAAGCCGCCAATCCACCGGGAATTCTCACCCCCTGCATCTGTGAAGGATTTGTTGAAGCTGAAATGTTGCTGTATAATAAATACAAGTAAATAATGAACAGAAATAAACAAAACACGCTACCTTATGATCAGTTTAATGAAAAAGTTCTGTTCTCAGTTGAATACGGTAATTTTCTTAAAAATCTCCTCTTACAGAGGAGAACAAAAAATATATATCAAAAGAAATTTACATGATGAAACACGATCTAAGAATGTGATGTGGTCCATTTCACCAAATGTTAAGTATATACACATGGATGTGATGCAGACAGCTGTAATAGTTATTTGCAAAATACTATTATTAATATTATAATACTGATATCTTGTTAAATGAGAATCACCAAAAAGAAAACAAACTTGGAACAAACCAATCTTGAAATAGATACTGAAAGTAAGTAAACCTGATTAAATTATTCCAGTTGTACGAATAGTGCATAGAGCCATGTTAATGCATACAGCCATGTTAATATTTGACCAATCGTATATATAATTATTGACCAAGTAAATAATTCACTACTGGATGGTGGCATATCAGACAACCGAAGATGTCCAGTTATGCGCCCATCTAAACTGACAACTGTTTCTTCCGCCATTCAGAACAGCATCAGCTTTGAGTAAGCTGAGCTGCGCTTAGAATTACTTCACGTTTGTATAGACCATCAGGCATTCGGAGATTATATTTATAGTTGATTTTTGGGGGGAAATATTTCAAAAACGCAGGAAGCCGCCAATCCACCGGGAATTCTCACCCCCTGCATCTGTGAAGGATTTGTTGAAGCTGAAATGTTGCTGTATAATAAATACAAGTAAATAATGAACAGAAATAAACAAAACACGCTACCTTATGATCAGTTTAATGAAAAAGTTCTGTTCTCAGTTGAATACGGTAATTTTCTTAAAAATCTCCTCTTACAGAGGAGAACAAAAAATATATATCAAAAGAAATTTACATGATGAAACACGATCTAAGAATGTGATGTGGTCCATTTCACCAAATGTTAAGTATATACACATAACAGATAATGTTTAATGATTAGCTGAGCTATATCACACAAGTAAAAACTTTATCTTTTAAATGAGCTAATAACTAAACAAGTCCTTCCCGGGGTTTCACTGGTCGTGTGTCATATCGATGAACTGCTGCGGAAAATTTTCTCTTATCGGGGATTGTGCTACCCTTAATAATGCCTGCTTGCCAAAACATCATGCGCTAGATACCGTGTGACGTTAATTTTAGTCGAAAATAAGGGAAATCTAGTGAATAAATATCATTGTACGATCAATACTTGTACATGACATTTTTAGTCCATAACGTATAAACGTAGCCATCCACAACTGGAATGTACAATACTTAACGTATAATACAACAGTACAATGAGACAAAGAACTGGCTACAAATGGATTTAGTTAAAAACTGCATCAAGTTCCTCACCCACAAATGTTACCTAACCCGTTTCATTAATGTGATATCATGAAATGTGTTATTGTGTGTGTGTGTGTATGCATGTTGTGTGTGTGTGACAAAATATTTATAATGTACTAATATACCCTGATCCAATCCAGCAGATTACGCCATCTTTTCTCTGAGAAGAAAGTCACAATCTAACAGATGACAGAACTATATACAAGATGATATGAAACAGGAAATAATAATTACAAGTAAATGTTACAAGAAACAGGATTAAAAGTAATCACACAGACATTAACATGCACACATGCACACACTATTCTCATTGTGGTTTATTAATGATCGTTTTCTACAAATATCCTAAACATTATCAGTAACTATACTCAATGCACACTGGGTAACGGAGGCGGCATTACCGAACTGCGATCGATGCGTCGAACTCATCTATCGGAATCAAAACGTGTACAGCGATACCCTTCCGTACTACGACATGTGAAAATTGGGATGATCCAAAACCCATGAAGCTCTTCTGGTCAAAAATTGTTCGGTGTACACACGACGATCATCAATTCAAGAAGAAGAAAAAACAGAATTAACCTCTTTAGCTGCAGACTGCTGAGAGCCAGCTGTGATTGATGTTTGCTAGATATTATAATATATACAAACAGATTTCTACTAGCTATTAGTATCAATTCATTCACTATTCACTAATTTGTGCCACTAACAAACTGTATAATTCGGAAACCGAGATTCTTCACACACGAACATACATACCCCACTTTGAGGTGCTCATATAAACATAACCTTGGATCGAGCCTATCTAAGAGATACGGGCAGAACTAACTATATGTATAGTTTTTCGATAGAGCCAGTATAAATATAAATTTAATATAAGTTATGTTTAGCAAACACGTATCATTCTACAATAGAAAGTTTTCTGGGAGGATGTGATGCAGACAGCTGTAATAGTTATTTGCAAAATACTATTATTAATATTATAATACTGATATCTCGTTAAATGAGAATCACCAAAAAGAAAACAAACTTGGAACAAACCAATCTTGAAATAGATACTGAAAGTAAGTAAACCTGATTAAATTATTCCAGTTGTACGAATAGTGCATAGAGCCATGTTAATGCATACAGCCATGTTAATATTTGACCAATCGTATATATAATTATTGACCAAGTAAATAATTCACTACTGGATGGTGGCATATCAGACAACCGAAGATGTCCAGTTATGCGCCCATCTAAACTGACAACTGTTTCTTCCGCCGTTCAGAACAGCATCAGCTTTGAGTAAGCTGAGCTGCGCTTAGAATCACTTCACGTTTGTATAGACCATCATCGACTTAAAGAAATTGAACAGAGTCTTGAAAGCTGGACGATCCATAGGTTCGTACTGCCAACACTGAAGCATCTTGGCATAAACATTCTCCGGACAGTTGTTCGGACGGGACAGCCGCTCTCCGCGTTCAATCATTTCTACCACCTGTAATTTGGGAAAATCAAAGGGTTCGTATAAACCTACCAACCGATTTATCTCCACTGTAACGCTTGATTGCGTGTTTTCATGATAATTCGTTATCGCTTAGAACAGAATTTGCCAAAACAATAGGACGTGGCTGCCGAAAATTGTTGTAACATCATAAATATTGTTCATTAGTATTTCAGATGTAAATAAGGTTACAGGCTGCAACACTTGCAACTTGTTTGCTATTACTGTATTTTCTATGCAATTTATGCATTGCTATATTTTAGTAAGTGATACTTTAAAATTTCATATATGTCAGTTAGATACGAAATAATGGATTGATGTTTTTATCATTATCTGTATAGGTACATTTGAATATAATAGTTTGGACCAGACATCGGGGGGGGTGGGGGGGTGGGGGGGGTTCAAATCAATTCCGGAATTGGAATTGATTATTTATTAAAAGAAATTGGAACTGATAAATTTTATATCGGAATTGAAGTTTCCTACAAACAAAAATTAAATCCACAAATTAATTTACCATTTAATTTTTTAATTCAGAAATATTTCTTCCACGACAATACTACTTGGAGTATATACTACTTGGAGTAGGTATTCCGAGCGGATTCTTGGAGCACCTACTCGTGGCAAAAGGTAGTAGGAAAAGAGTTTGTAAAAAACGGAATTGGAATTGAAATTTTTTCAATTGAAATTGATAAATATGATGCGGAATTGACCAAATGGTTTGGACATATAATTTTCTCAGGTGACAATTTAATTTACCTGGCTGCCAGTTTGATTAGAATATGGTTGTTCACCAAGAGAGTACATCTCCCACAATAAGACACCATAGCTCCAGACATCACTGTGATGTGTGAACGTTCCATAATACATACACTCTGGGGCATACCTGATGACAAAAAATAGGATTTAAAACAAATTGTTATAATTTTTTATTCTATGATATGTGTGTGTGTGTATGTCTCTCTCTCTCTCTCTCTCTCTCTCTCTCTCTGTGTGTGTGTGTGTGTTTATCTCTCTCCCTCTCTCTCTCTCTATATATATATATATATATATATATATGTCTCTGTGTGTGTCTCTCATGTGTGTGTATATATATTATATGTCTTCTCTCTCTCTCTCTCTCTCTGTGTGTATATATCTCTCTCTATCTCTCTCTCTGTGTGTCTATCTCTGTGTGTGTCTATATATATATATATATATATATATATATTGTGTGTGTGTGTGTGTGAGAGAGAGAGAGAGAGAGAGAGAGAATGAGAGAGTTTATATGAATGTTCTCACTGGTGATGTTTTCTTAAAATAATTGTAATATGTCACCAAATTGGAAAAATTATAATTCAAAGAACACCATCAAACGAATAAAATATGATGAGTGTAAAAAACTGTACTGAAATGACTGAAAAAATATGGGAAAACCTTTTGTCTTTTATTAACCAAATGAACTCTCTCTCCTTAACCCCCCCCCCCTCTGTGTGTGTGTGTGTGTGGAGGGATGACATTTCATGTCAAATAACAGTACAAATTCATATATTTCTTATGTGTCAGGTAATTAACACTTTTACAAGGCACTCACCACATACAAATGAAAATCTAGTACTCACCACTTGACTGGCCAGCGACCACCTTTAGTGGCACGATAATACTCATTGTCACCTACAGCACGTGATAAACCAAAATCCCCAACTTTGGCCTTTATAATAAACATAAAAATATACAATCAACAATAATGAAATTGTACGAATCCAGAAGGAAATCAGAACCACTCAAGACAAAATTCACCCAGTGTATATTCCCTCATCAATATCCTCATGATACAGTATTGCCTGTAGGGGAATATCTTCCTTGGCCAATGAGGGAAGTAAACATTACAATAATGAATTAATTTGTGTGCTAAGGGATTTTAATTTCTTCATATAAAGATACAGATAGTCGTTGACTTATGATCTACATCTATGCAACAGCAGAGGTGGAGGAGAAATTGGTACTGTTTTTATAAAAGTTATACATAATATATGCATACATCACAAATTACACACTGTGATGACCGAAGTGACACAGAACTGCAACCATACTAACAGAAATGTTAGGAATCTGATATTTTTCTAATCAATAAGATTCCAACAACTGTTGCCGAAAGAACATTTAGCTCTAGTTGTGTAGTTCTGATGGTACAGTGGTAAAAGTACTGTGATGCAATCGTCCAGTTTGTGGGTTCGAAGCCGACTAACACGGGTGTTTGGGGGATCCTCCCCAGACACTCACCTTTCAGCCAGGTGTCTGAGGTGTGGTCAGTGCCAGGCCTGAACAAATCAACGGGAAGAAAATAAGGGACAAATAAATCGGAATAAATAAAATATTATTACCAACCCACAAATCTAAATAATACACGACATACGCAAAAGACGGATAACACTCGCAGGTTCTGAGGCATATGAGGCTGAATTATAAAGGGTTCCCACCCTCATTCTCATTTTAAATTATGCTGGATGATTTCATTGGGCTGATTATATATTCATTGACAACTTAATTGGGACACTCGGAAGTTAACTGATCATTATGATGCTAATACAGCTTCTAACAAACGGAGGGTCTTTGTTTGAAGAAATGCATCAACTGACTAACCGATTGTGTTGTCTAAGTGTTATAGCCCACTCTAGTAATAGTTGTCTATAAATGTCTTTGATGATGGTTTGAGATGTACTAAAAATATAAACAGTACAAAGTTGATCGTTTGATCCTTGTTGGAATATTTCCATCTCAGCCAACTGCAACATTGACCTTTGAACCAAATAATAAGCTTTTGGCATGGGGTGCTTTGCTGGCTCAGTGATTAGAGCGGCACACTACCAACCTCTGGGTTGTGGGTTCGGATTCGATTTCATACCACCGCTTGTGGGATGTTTCCCTAGGAAGTCGGGTGTTGAAGGTGTGATGAGTCTGAAGACTGACTCATTCACTCATTTATATACATCATCCCACTAAAACCACTTCCCTTGTGCCACCCAGATCTTTCCGATCTCTAGAGACTACGCCATGAATGGCTTTTACCACACATCCATACCTTTGTTTTGTCCTTCAGCAGAATATTCCTTGCCGCGAGATCCCTGTGCACGAATTTCTTCGATTCGAGATAGTTCATTCCCATTGCAATTTGTCCCGCCCACCGAAAAATGTCGCTGCGTAGATTTATCCTTTCCGGATAGTCCAGCAGGAAGTCCAGCAACGATCCATTGGGAAGCAGTTCCTGGATCTGAATGAGAAAGAGTAAAATATTACGAGGTCACTATTGAGTAAAACCTGTCCATGGTACCACCAACCGTGAGAAGATATCTCTCTAATAGAGCAGCATTAAATGGAGTCCCCCCCGAGTAATTAGCTATCTTTGTTTATAGACAGTAAAAACTACCTCACAAAACCAGCTGTATTTAAGGAGCAGCTGATATAGTTTATACGGTAGTCTCTTAAGACACACTACGCTGAGATTGTGTTTAGGATTACTGATAGTAGAAAATAAGAAATCTTAACAATATTTTTTAAATACTGTATGAATACAACAGTTAGATCTACAATGTCGGTACGCACCCAAGAAGAAATTGGCATGTTTATTGTTTTGCTTTTATTATAGCAAGAATTGTATACGGTATTCATCTTTTAGTCAATACCAGTTGATGATAAACATCATGTTGTTTGTTTGTTTGTTATCAGTATCTGTAAGTAAACATTTAAAACTGTTTGTATGAGATTGGTGTTGTACGATGATGATAGAACTAATAAAACGACACATAATAATAATAATAATAATAATAATAAATACAATAATACTATCATGATCATCAGCTTTATTAATTATTAAGTATTAATTCAACTTCACTGAAGCAGATGGAGAGAAACAGTCAATCATAACAACATGAGTTGTACCAACATCTGAGTCACACACATCTGTTGTATCAACGCCAGTCATACCAATATTAGTCATACGAACAACGGTTGTGCCAATAATCAGTTGTACCAGCATCAGTCATACCAACATTAATTATACCAAAATCAGTCATACCATCAGTTACCAACAATCAGTTTTATCAACATCAATCATACCAATACCAGTCATTTCAACATCAGTCATATCACCACTAGTCATAACAATACCAATCATATCAATATCAGTAATACCAAAACTGATCATATCAACATCAGTCATACCAGCATCAGTCATATCAACACCAGATATACCAATATCAATCATACTAATATCAGTCATACCAAAACTGATCATATCAACATCAGTCATACCAGCATCAGTCATATCAACACCAGATATACCAATATCAATCATACTAATATCAGTCATACCAAAACTGATCATATCAACATCAGTCATAACAGCATCAGTCATATCAACACCAGATATACCAATATCAATCATACTAATATCAGTCGTACCAAAATAGATCATATCAACATCCAACATACCAACATTAACGGTGGTCCATGGCATACGCCAATCAATCGGACGATACAAGGATGATCAAAATTGAGCATCACTTTAGCCTCAGCCAGAAAACTCTCCGTGTCATTCGTCACCAAATCTTCGTTTAGTGTCTTGATGGCGACAGCTTGCTGAAACAAGAAGATCATGAGGTAGCATCAAATCGTTGTCCGCTTGGTAAATGTCAGGAATCAGAGCATCCCTTTTTGAATGAGGAGACAACACAGCTCGTTCATTTATAGGAAACCACCTCATAACCGGAAACTTGGTTAGGTTTGGTGAGGTTTAGGTTTACTACCGGGTAATCTCACTTCTAGAAGCTGAGCTACTGACATATGCTTACTCATCCACACACTCATTCACATAACTAAAGCGACTAGTGGGATCATGATTGGCCGGCTGTGAGTCCGGATAAACGATGCAGCAGACTAAATTTTAAATAATATTCAGGGAGGGGTCTGGGTATCTTTGTGATATGGTTCACCAAACTTCTGGTTAACTAATGCCAGTGTTGGTCACTCGCGAGTTCATAGTACTTGGATTGCAGTAGCCCGTCGAGGAAAGTGGTCAATCAAAATGTAACTGCTTCCCAATTCCAATCCGACTAATTCCCAGTTGATATTTCCTGACTTCTCTGTTTCATTTAGTTATAAATAAACCAGCAAAATAATTCTGAACGAGATGGAATTTTGTCGGCTACATGCCAAAAAGTGTCCATCTTTAATATGATGCTGCCTAGGGAATTGATGATGCAAGTCGACTGCATTGGTTCAGAAAGAGGGGTGTCAGTTGTTACTGCTTTAGAACAGTGATCCAACAGCAACATAACCTATGACCAATCGGACTGGACGGTGACAAGGTCATTCGACTTCCCAGAAGCAAAGTGAAGGTTATGCAGCATCCAAACGAGCCACTGTGGAGTGGTACCTACCAAAGATTTGGATCAACTTATTGAATTATTCCAAACGCCAGCTTCTTAATATAATTTTGCCGTCCTTAATAATAATATGGATATTTAACTGTAGTGTGTAACACAATGTTCCCCAAATCTCTCATCGCTAAACTAAACGCATCCAACTTGTTGTCATTGATCAATGATAAAGCCTCTTCTGACCGACTGTAAATTTTAACTCAATATTTCATCATCAGATCAGTGTTCAGTTACAGGCTCATTGGTAACTTAAAATATGTAGACATAATATACATTATATAAAGGCATATTTTTGGATCCATTTATGGTACGGGCAATTTGGCATTGATTGATCTCTCTAAAATAAATGAAACCAAGTCAAAAGGTTTCTTTTCTCTTAATCAGAAGATATCCCATTTCCCTTTTCACTGCCAATTCACCAACCCGAGATGCATAAAAATAATATAAATATGAATTATATGTTACGTCACATAAAGAAAGGACTCCCAGATATTGTAAAAGAAATGTGGAGCCAATTTTTATGATTGATAACCAGTTTCTTCAAGTAAAACATTGATAATACTCACCCATTCCACTTCTCCAGAAAGATGAGGCATCTTCCATTTGCCTCTCAGAACGGAACCGTACTCTCCCTGACCAAGTTCAGCTCCTGTTTGTACAATAATTAAAAACTATAAGCATTCTAAACATACATCCTAGGACACAGACATGAGAGTTGTTTTACGCTTTGGGTCAATCATACCAACATCAGTCTCACACATACACACACACACATACACACCATCCCATCAGTTTTATCAACATCATTCACTGCACCATATTGTTAATTAAGTCCCATTCTAAATCAGTCAGATAGCTCTATATATATATATATATATATATATATATATTAAGGTAATAGTACACTGTTCGTATGTTTTCACCACCAACCTAAATGATCAGCCACAGCGGCAATAGTTCTCCATATAAGATGAACTATATGTAAATTAAAAACTATATGTACATTATACACAATTCATATATGCATCTAAACATGGTAAGACTAGCTGCTGGAGTTTTTCAAAATTGCTGTTACAAATTTTTCGAACTTTCCTTTAATTAATTAATCATGCGTTCCTCCTTCACTCAAATGTACATTTATTTTCTGAAGATGCCATGGACGCAATAAACAGCTGAAACATCTTTTGTTTCTTGTTCAGAATTGTATAATTATCAGTCAGCTGTGGGGGGGGGTGGTTGCTGAGGGTAATTCTGCTGTGCAAGGACATTCTGATGGTGCAGTGGTTAGATCATTGCACTGCAAATGTCCAGACTTAGGGTTCGAATCTGGCTCATATCTGTCATTGCGGGATGTGTTTGTTTCCCTAGGGTATCACCATATACGTACCAGGTGTGATCAGTGCTGAGCCATAGTAAACAAACCAATCAACCAATTAATTCTGATGTACAGTTAAGATCTGAAGAAAAACTTCTTTCGATAATAAAATGCTAAACTCCATAACAACATCAACATCAACTTTCCATATTGATTCTTACCGAGCTCTAGGTCTTGCAGTTTAATCTCCAGGAAGTCTTTCCCAGTTGGAGGCTAAAAATTGAAATTATCACTTAAGTTACAGGCAAAAAACTTCTAAGTGTTCTAATTAATCATGTATTTGTTAAATATTACTTAAGATCCAAGGGTTGTTGGCCTCTAAATCTGGATTCAGTAATCCTTTTGAAATTACGAATCCTTCCTCCAACAGATTACGCATAAACACATACATAAAACAATTGATTACCCAATGATCGCGTGAAGAACTCGTACAGAATCAGCTATCAGTGTAATAATTGCAAAATTTCCGAAACATCACTGTATGTCCTATTTATATTTACAAGAAAATAACAAAAGCCAATTCCATTCCTTTGACTCTCTCTTCTCAGGTGTACAGATGACTTGCAGGTGTGAAAAAACATTAGCAAAGGTGCCACTTAATAAAATGCACCTTCACAGCAAAGACTTGTGGCCATTCTTTGAATGTGAAATGGGAAAACAAACCTTGAGTCTTGGTGGCAAAGCCTCCACCATGACCGGATTCAGTGAAACCTTGTCCACAATGGCACCATTCTCCATGGACCTGACAACACCATCTGGTTCAGATCCAGAACAGAACAATTATCAGTCAACATTTGGCTATTAGATAAGCGAGCGCGAGTGCCCAGTCTTATCATTACTGTGGTTAATTACAAAAGCACTCAAACAAATTGTATTATTCACTTTGTGTACACACACAGAGAGACACACACACACACACACAGAAGAGATAGAGAGAGAGAGAGAGAGAGAGAAGAGAGAGAGAGAGAGACTAAATTCCAGCCATTCACACCCTACTGTTTCATCAGAGTCGTAAAGAGAAAACAAACTGGGTGAAATAAAGACAAACTCAACATTGTATAAGCATCATATGTATCCATATAGCTGTCACGTCAGAAGACGTGGTATCTGTTTTTGTCACTTCATCTTAGTCAAACAGAACGTGTCATTGACTGCGATGAGAGATTTACCTTTGTCTATGGCGTGAGTCAGCAGGTGAGGAAGACCATCGTAGTAACAACAATAATGTTCCACAAACATCTCAATAGACTGGAGCAATGGTCCACTTGTGAAGTAGAAAAGCTTTATCTTCCTGTATTATTAACACAAATAAAATAAATAACACGAGAAAAAAACCCCACTGATAGTCAGGAGAGATGTGACTTTATTATTATTATTAATATTATTGTCATAATTTTTATTATCATTATGTTAACCACCATAATTGATGTAATATAATAATACAGTGTTTATTCTAGGACTTAGCTAATGTGGGGGAGCTGTGTGTGTGTGTGTGGGGGGGGGGTAATATGGGCACCTCAGGCAAGCACAGTTGTGGCACCCCCAAAAAAACAAAACATTTAGGGGGTACGGGCACATACCACCGTAAACATCTTAACTGAAAACGATGACGTTTACAGTCTATTTGAGGGATTTATGCTTATTAGTTTTACAATGTAAGCATAAATAAGTGTATGCATATTATTTACTTTAAAATAAATTGTTGATGGGGAGACCGTTAACGCACACAACACATACAATATTGCGCAATGGGGTTTTATTCTGCATCCTGTGGTGGGCAAGGATTTAAGTTTTTTGCGTCAAATATTAAAATATCGCGGGATTCCCGCAAAAATGCTTCCTAGAATCAATGCTGATACTATATAAATATGAAAGAAATATAGCATATGGAATAATATTGCCTATCAGCGGTTAACGTTGTTGACTGAAATATTGATGGCAAATAAAACAGAAAATCACGCAAATGTGAATTATGTCTCTTTTCATTGTTAGTAATATCATCATCATCATCATCATCAGCATCATCATCATCATCATCATCAATACCATTATTTAACCTAGGATTATTACGGTTACATTAGGGATGGATTATGTGCTCACGTAAGAGTTGATCCTGAAGTGATGAATGTTGTTGTTACAATACAATGACAACGCGTACTTGTCAACATCAGACCTCCTCACCAAAAAATAGCCACTCTGCATGCCCTTGTCCATCAAAATGGCTGTTGCATTCTGTAAATATTAAAGAACCTATTGCTCACACAGAGACAGGCACAATACCTTAACTGTTCATCGGGCAAGCTCATAACATGTTCACCTGGATCAAAGTCTGATAACATAGCTAATATGTATTATGCAGCTATACTTCCTCAAATCACTAACGAGTATAGATCACATAATCAATCGAATGAGAAATATTATCCTCAAACACTGGTGAGGCTAACCGAGGTAGATGGAGCATATGTGAAGTTAACCAAATTTCTGATGGCACTCGAAACCAGAACTTCTGCACATATGTCTGTTACGCAACCCTACCAACTTCTTAATCAACAGTAACCGAGCTATGTTTCACAAATGGAAATTTTTCAGGATTATGAAAAACATGATGTAAAGTTAGGTTTAATAAACGCTCGTACATTCACTAATCACAGTCGCATCACCTATAGTGCAAAATAAGGCTTTGTGTATATTCTGCAGATACCCAAATTAAGTGAAACTTTGTTCGTCAACAAATACCGAGACAAACGACAACCTCTGGCAACACTTCTCATGACAAAAACACTGTTGCTTCTCAACAACTACCAAGCCATGAAATGTCCTTCATTAAGAAATATACCAAAGTAAACAACACCCCCCCTTCTTTAAATATAAATGATGTGATTTGTCTACAACTACCAAGATATGTAACACTGTTTGGGTTGAGTCTGGGTACACCTTACCTGTCTGTCTGTCTGTTCGTGAAGCCAGTATTCTTTTTTGGTTTTTGGAGGGGGAGGTTTATAACCATCTGTCACAAAAGACAACAATACATAGATTCTTATACCAGGTGTAATTATATATATATATAGAACACACACACACACACACAGACACACTTGTATAAGGAATACTGTGACATATATTGATATAACAACATTTATTGGTATGTGCACTTTATTAAATCTACATTGTTATAACACTAATAATTGTTAATATTATAATTACACTTACTATGGTATTTCAAAAAAAAAATTAAAAGTTAACAACATCAAATAAGTGAAGTGTGATCTGAAATGTTTTAATATGATACAAACCTAGAATGTTAGCCACAGTGGTATGGGAGTATTTTATCGCAAGATCATATGGTGTTTGTTGTTTGCCATTTCTAGGCCATGCAGGTACATGGCAAGAGAGTAAGGCCTACAAACAATATATATATATATATATATATATATATATATAAACTCATCAATTCAGATTTTAAAAATATTGTGAAATGAAGAAATTCACTGAAATGTATCAATGAAATAATGAACTTGTAATTCTTATATTAAAATATGTTAATTCTAGAGATAAATATCAAGAAAAATAATCTAAATATTTCATGAATATGAACGTTGCTACTTTCATGGCCACTGTTATGCATACACTAATGAGGTGAAGTGAAAGATGGGGTTTGAACCCAGGTGCTACATTAATATATCATGCATGAAGTCTCAAATTCAAGTTATAAAATAGAATACCATGTTGTTGTCTAGTATGTCACAGAACTGAACAAGTCTTTGAAATAATGTTACTGTAACCTCTTTCATTAAGTAGAAATATCATTATTAAAGGTGGTGATATTGTTATTATAATTATCATCATCATCATCATTGTTGCCATACACTGTACATTTAACTCTAACACAGCACAAATAAATCAAAGATTGCAAGATGTCCAGAATTCAGTAATGTCATCCATCGATCTCTGTGTGTGTGTGTGTGTGTGTGTGTGTGTGTGTGTGTGTGTCTAAGGACTTCCATATAAAACAGCAAGATAGTTATAATAAATATTCATATTATTCTATAAGATTGAAATTATACATTTTTAAATTTCTATTGAAAAACTGAAAATTATTTGACACGATTAGTTCACACTTCACTGGTTCTGTGCTGTCCATTGATCAACTTTCTGATTTTTACTTATATTCAAGAGTAATTGCTGAATAGCTGATATCTTGATTCAGAGGCTTAGCCAGAAATGAAGCTTTTGGGTGTGCAAAAAAAAAACAGGATGTGCAGAAACAAGTAGTTGGATGGGCAGTGCATGGTTAAACCAGTCACGTTTTTAGAAAACTGGCTGTGCAAAAGATGGCTGCATGGCTGGCTCACTACACCTATGTCTCGATTACTAACATAACCACAATTAACCTCTCACAAAATTTAAAAATAAGGATTAAATACTTCCATTGGTACAATGATATTTTACTTCCATACATATGCCTGACTACAGTTAATTATTTTTAGGTTTGTCTGTTATTATGTATCTTGGCCAGTGCTGGCAGCTAATTGGCTTCTAATTAGCTTAAGTGACACGAAGAGCATGTTTTATGAGAGTCTTACCTTTACCGTAGCCTTATGTCCTCCTAACGCAGCCTCATGTAAGGGAACATTCTGCGTCTCTTTGTGCGATTTCTGGGGATTGGCATTTGCTTTTATCAGCATCCTGACAAGTGTGCTGTGGTTCGATTGGCAAGCTCTCTGATGAAGAGAAATATTAAAGTTTTTCTATTTTTGATGCCGACCTGGATAGCCGAACCAAAGACAACACTATCCAATTATAGGATATGCAGTTCAGTTTAAATGTGCAAAATCGTATCAATTCATAACACCATTAGGTGTCATCATGGACATGCCATATTATGAAACTTTTTGTTTTGTTCCGGCTACACAAACTTTGTTATTCAATGGCTAAGCATCTTCTGCTTATTTTGACCAGGCCACAATTCTGTCACAGCGCCAACACCCCACCCCACCCTCAATAACATTTAATTTTTAGGCCCATCCAACCCCACAAATTTGGATAACTGGCTCATGGCCAGCCCACGCCGTGCTGCATGTCAGCTCACATTTAGACTGCGCTTACTTACGCCAGGCCCACAGAAAGCCCACAGTAATTAATCCATGTTTTATTATTTACTGATTGATTCCACACGCCTCAACAACATCGTTACTAAGCTCGTCCCATCTTTGTCATTTTAGTGATTGAATGTTTTCATTGTCATCCGATAACAGATGCATTGGTAGTTGATCCAGTTTATCATTTACATACTCTTGTGCCACCACTCAGTCGGCAGGGGACAGGTCCTCCATGGAGAAAAAGTATAGGATTAAAAAACACCGCTACCTTGAGGAGGATATGAGGGTTGAATTTCACCTGAAACTTAGACGAAACATGAAACGTGTGTTTGTTACCATGGTATTCAGTAAGCAGGCCCTAGTCAATGGGGCTATCTGAGAGGGCAATGATCACGTTCAACCCAGGATTTATCCATCTGACTCAAACTGAATAATATTATGACATTTTTATTAATTATAATAATCTAAAACTTTGTATAAGATTACATTGACTATTTTGTAATCCATGCAGGCCAAAAATCTTGCTGGCATACAACAGCCACACAAAATAATTATCAAGTTGGCCACCGCGACATCCTACGGAGAAATCTTGTTGGACCCAGGATTTATCCATCTGACTCAAACTGAATAATATTATGACATTTTTATTAATTATAATAATCTAAAACTTTGTATAAGATTACATTGACTATTTTGTAATCCATGCAGGCCAAAAATCTTGCTGGGCATACAACAGCCACACAAAATAATTATCAAGTTGGCCACCGCGACATCCTACGGAGAAATCTTTTTAGGCCCACCGCACAGGGGGTGGTATCACTATCGGCAAATCAACTGAAAGATAAATTGATTCACACACACACACACGTCTCAGCAAGAAAGGTCGCCACTCTGGATTCAGTCCCCTGAAGAAACGTCCAGAGTTTGAATTCACGGTTCGAGATTCTCTGTGCCTGTGCCTTATCATACACAGCTAAAACACACACACAGAGAGAGAGACTTACATGCAGCGGTGTGTATCCATCTACATCCAATACATTGACTTTGATGGAATCACATTGTAACAGACATAATGCGATCTCTTCCTTTCCCTGCATACAGGCCAAGTGTAGTGCTGTTATCCCTGAAATGTAAAATCGGAACCATCTTTCAGATTGCCCTATTATTATCATAAGGATTTGACTCAGTTGGTTCATTCCACATCATTTAGTCGTCGCACCATTTCATCAACCTAATCTGGAATGATGTTGAAAAGATTAACGTGTGAAGCATGATGGAGAGGGAATGGGATGGATAAAGTCTTCTCTCGGATAATGGTAATGAAAACACATAATAACTCATTGTTCGCGTGTTTCAGCAAAATGGCAAATATTTAATTCAGAGGGGAGCATGAATGATAGGTAAGATACATAAACAAATTGTTTAATGAAATGAATGAGTTTCTGTGTGTGTATGCGTGCATATGTGTTTGTGCATTCATGCGTGCAAATATAACAATAATGATAAAAAAATTATATAGCGTCAGTATCCTCAAAATGAAGCTCAGTGGAGCACCTAGGGGTTGGGTAATCGCATAGTTCAGGTACGATGCAAAATTCATCAACAAATGATCGGATGCAGTGCAAACTTAGGAAGGATAAGCAAGTCTGAAAAGGTTAGTTTTCAAATGGTGACGGAAAGAAACTATGATATTTGATGACTTAACATGTTCAGAGAGTTAACTCCAAAGAGTAGGGACAGCAACTGAAAAAGTGCATTTAATGGAGTTCTCTCGGCTTGGATGCTAAAGAAAGCATGGGAAATAGACATAAAGGTTCTCCAGAAGAAAGAGTTTGATAGACAATAGTGCAGAGTTTGAAAATGAGGCGAAATTGAACAGGGAACCAGGGAAGAGATTTCAGAAATGAGACATAATGGGAAAACCAAGGAGGCCGTGTGACAACCCTAGCTAAGCAGTTCCGAACACACTGAAGTTTTGCAATATCCTTAGACGCGATGTTATAAAGAAGAGAGTTGCAGTAATCAAGCCTACTAGTAATGAGCGCTGTAGCAACGGTTTTGGCGACTGAAAGAAAAATATAGCGACAAATACGGAGAAGATGATGAATATCATTATCAAATGAAACACCGATATTATACACAATACATATACACCCTATACATCATTACCTACCTGTTTCATCTTTCCAGTTGAGATCAGGACACCTCTTGTTACAAAGAATAGACTTAACCAAGTTAGTGTTCCCTGAAATCAATACAGAACGTGTTTTATGTCGATCGTACTAAACACATAAGAGAAACAATTTAAAAACAAATGGCAGACATTAATTTACTGCAAGTTTAGATGGGTGTATCTTATGTTTCAAAAATAGCAATTTAACATAACTGAATGATAATCATCATTTCTCTGAACTAGATTTCCATTTTGAATTTGTTATCAGGTAAATGTTTCTTTAAAAAAGATCAGGAATACATAAAATATCCATGTATATATACATATATTATTATATTTCTATGTAAAGACTATTTCCACAATACTATACCCCCCCCCTCCTGAAACCATATAATTGGATAGGCCCTATCTAAAAATTTCCACTGAGTGCAGTAAGATTAAAAATACCCATGTTTGGGTATAACGTAAGCTGACTGTCTAAACTTTGAATCAAAACAGCCAGACCTGGGATCAATTCCACTTGACCATTCCAATCATGTACAATTCCATAAAGAAAATTATCAATTATAAGTTCAATTCCAATGCATGTTCATAATCATGGTGAAACATTACCGTATATGCTCGCATATAAGTCGATTTTTTTTGTAGTGAAAAGGGAGCTCCCAGAAGCACCTCGATTTATACGCCCGACATAGTTCCTACCAGCTGAAGGAAATATTTTTTCGGCCATCCTGGACACACAACACTACAGGATTCAACCCAATAATAGCCAGAGTCAAAATAAAAGCGTCACATCACTGCTTATTAAATCTTTATTATTCAATAAATAACTATTAATTTTCACCAAACTGTTATTTGGATATTGTTTTTTGGGGAGAATCCCCAGGCTGTCGCTTAATTAGCACAGCCTCTATGTTGGAGTGGTTGAGAAATCTCCTCCCCCACCACTCACAGGGGAGCAGTACGGAAAGATGGAGCCGAAATACCCTGAGGGTAGTCACTGCCAGAGTGTTTTACGTCCTCAGGGGGTTTTTAACGTCCCCCTTTATTTTAAATAATTCGATGTTGTGAGCCGAGAAATTAATCTTGAAAAGTTTCAACCTCTTGCAGGGTTCGAACCTGTGACAGTTGGCACCAAGTGCCGGGTGATTAACCGCTAGGCCACCGGAGCTCACATTTTTGGATATCACAAACATGCCGGTCTTTATATAATAATACTTGATAGTCACGCGTTGTTACCTACCAGTACTTTCAGATGTGCTGTGAAACAATGAAATTTAATAACACTTGCAATCAGGCGAGTTTGTGTGAGCCAGAGTTTGGACCAAATCTCTGTCTACTAGTCTTATCCAATAAATAACGATTAAGTTTCACCAAACTGTTATTTGGATCTCACAAACATGCCAGTCTTTGTGTAATAATAGTTGATTGTCACGCGCCATTAACTACCAGTACCTCCAGATGATTAGCGATAACATAGAAATCACTGTTCACATTGTGTGTTTGGTGTGACAAGTTGGTTTATTAGTTATAACATTGTTTGTTTTGTTTCGGGGGGGGGGAATCCCCAGGTTGTCGGTTATTCAGCACAGCCTAGTTATAACATCAAAGCGAAATCCGTGTGTGTGTGTGTGTGTGTGTGTGTTATATATATATATATATATATATATATATCGCTGCCGGTGAAGAAATTGATACTGATATATTTACGACGCACTTGCCGACAACAGGAGTTTGAAACGAAAGCGAAATTCGTACGATGCACAGTTTAAGTTAAAAGTCATTAAGTTTGCTGAAGAAAGCAACAACTCTGCTGCAGACAGACATTTTGCTGTTAGTGAAAAACTAGTGAGAGACTGGAGAAAGCAGAAGAAATATTTATTTGAAATGCCGAAGACGAAAAGAGCGAAAAGTTAGGGAGTTAGTCCGTACATTAAATTAGAGACAGCTTTGAATGATTGGGTACTGGAGTATCGCCACAATGGATATATCGTCACCAGAATGATTAAACCAATACTGTAAAATGTCTGAAAAACCTAGTTTTGGTGTGTAACACACAGGAGAAATCAGGATAATCTGCAGCTGGACTTGTGCATCATTTTGTCCGTAATTATGTACACAATCCGTGTATGACAGCGTGATACAGATTTTATAATTGCTTTGATGTTCTATTTAATAAACAAACTTCTCTCAATTGTGAGCAGTGATTTCTATTGTTTTTCTTTTAGTTCTGGTGTATAACGCAGAAATTACGGCGGCGGAAATGACCTCGCCTTATACGGTGAGCATAGGCCCGAGGAAAGAATTACAGGGTCAAAAACCGACCTCGACTTATCTGCCGGGTCGACTTATACGCGAGTATATACGGTATATGCCGAGTGTTTTCGATTTTATTGCATCACATCATCATGAGCTGCTCAAATCGGTGAGGCATCATCATGCTGGTCTGAAACCCTTTTCAAACACACTGTATAGCCTAGCTATGGGTGCATAGGAAGCCAGGATGGTCAGATATTTTGATGCTAATTATGTCAGGATTGGGTATCTGTAACCATTGTCTTTCTAAAAGTCTAATAGTTTGGCATCTTCAAGCAGAGTCTGACATGATAGCTGGTGAGTTATTTCCACGTCAATTGTGGATGGTTGGGCTGCCGTTGATGCTCAGTTACCCATGAAGTTTGTTAGTCGTCTATGCTTGGGGGGCTTGGGTTATAGATGCACCCTCATCTCCTAGAGGTGTTGGGGACAATCTGGTGACATCTGTAGTAAGTAGAGTACAGACATCTCGACATTCGGTTTCCTCAGACCATTCAAGGTTGAAGCAGGAACCAAGTGTAAATGCCAGATGTAGTAGGCATGAGATTAATAAGATCTTTGTCGACCGTTGGATGCATGAATTTCTCAAGCACCAGCGCTTTGCTCGCCATACATGGCGATGACACTGTGTGAACAGAAGCAACCAATTATGACAGTTTAATCCAAATAATTCTACTCGCTCACCATCTGAGCAAATCCTGAAACATCGCATTGAATGGCCTGATTTTGTCAGTTGGATAGTCACAGGGATCCAACTGTGATACTTAAGAATTCAACTCATTAAGCAAGCAGATTACGGACCATTCGATGAAAAGGGCCAATTATGAAATAGGAGTAGATACTTGAAGATGGACACTTGGAAAGTCTGACATATTGAAAGTACAGATAGACAGGGTCCAGACAAAATGGCATTATCTCTTGTGCATTATACACTGATGTCTAAAAATTATAAGGAAATCAGCCATCCATCAATTACAAATTTGGATTGACCCCCCCCCCTCCATGTCTGATGATAAGAACTTCAGCAGCTCCGATGTTTTTAAACATCTCCGACTACACATTTGTTGTATGGTGATCAACAATTATTTATTATTTTCGGCAGAATATAAAATATCTGACATGCTTAAACAATGTCCATCCCCAAGTGTATAGGACAATCTTGTGGTGCAGTTAGTGATGCACTATTCAGCATACCCCCAGAATGGGATTCAAATCTCAGTGTTACCCAGATCAGTAGTCTGTTTCGTCTGATCATCATTTGCAGCATCATCAACTGTCCTGTTCATGATCCTGGTTAACTGCTGTCATAATATTACTCATAGACTCAGCTTTTGCATGATTTATACTATTTCCATATTTACCATTGTCAGATCTAAATATTGTCAACAACAGTTCATTATTTATAAACACAACTAACTAACATTAGAAAATATGTCAAAACATTATCAGCTTGGACTTAAATATCAATAATAAACTATATATTTACTGTAGACTTGCCTAAATTTGATACCAGCATTAAAAGCTGCCTTAGAGTGTCACATAATTATGAACCAGGCAATAATTTTACCCAGCAGATGTTTATTTCCCGCCTTACCCATGTTAGAGAACCAAATATGTTCTATAAAAGACATATTTTTAATCAGAAAATGACTCGAACAAGGAATTAAGTCTTTTGTTCTTTTCTTAGACTGGATTATCGGATGAAACATCTGAAGCCAAAAAAAGTTTTTGCTCAAAACATAGAAAAGTTTTAATCTTTTTCTTGTTATTATTAAGCTGTATTCAATGTTTATGAACCTTTACTATCAATAATTTTCTTTTTTTTTCCTATAAATGACCTATGAACTGACCTTCATTTACAGCTGCATGCAGGAGGTTAGTATAGCCAACTGTTATACTGTATGATGGGGGGAGGGTTCCTTCTGGACATGGACTGAGAAGACGAGATGGCAGACCATGTTCTGCTTCATGATGATACTTAACTAGGTTATCCAGACCTGATAAAAGAGAAATTCTATGATTATCTCATATTAACTATATATAATTATCTCAGAAAATTAATATAATATATATATATATATATATATATATACAGGGTGACAGAAAAATCATTTACCATTTAAATAATTAAATACTTAAAAACGACTATTCCAGTTTAATGTCAAGACCAACCATCTGAAGTGTCATTCAATGTTTTCAAGAGCCTGTTTGTGACTTGCCACAGTCTAGATGACCATGACCTTGGAGAAATGAAGAAACTATTGAACGTGTACGTGAATGTCTTGCAGCAGAACCCCGAACATCAACTCAAAAGTCAAAGACGTTCTAGGCCGTTGGACATTTCCTGTAGCTCACTGCAGGTCATTTTGGAGGAATTTTAAGGAAGCTTCTTCATCGATGACAGACTAATTTCAATTGGACTGGAAATTAACTGGCCACGACATTCACCAGCTCCCGATTTTTTCCTTTGGGGTTACTTTAAGGAAAAAAGCTTTTGTAAACAAACCTCGAACACTCCAGGAGCTGAAGATAGTATGTGAGAAGAAATTAGATCATTGGACCAAGAAACATTTGGAGCTGTCATGGAACCCAGCCTAAAAAAGGCTCGACTCTATAGAGCTAACAATGGAGGAGGCCATTTGAGGGATAATGTATCCCACATTGGGTTCAAAGTAATTTCAAAGAGTCAAAATAAATATCATAAAAGGAAAATGTGCTTTACCTTTTTAATTCAAAAGTTGTTTAATTTTTAAAATGGTAAGTGGCTTTTGCACCATGATATATATATATATATATATATATATAACAAGATAATGATGCCTATTGTACTGATGCACTGATAAACGCATCTTTGGATCAACATCAAAGAAAAATAAATATTCTACTGACCTTCGTGGGGGTCACCTTTAGGCATCTTAAAATAATAATCATCCGCAATGTTCTCAATCATGTAATGGTAGCATTTACCATCGTGAAAAAGTGAGAGGACAAACTCGGTTGGGCATAGCATATTCTGACGTATAAGAAACATCCCTTCTTCTGTGACTGAAATGGAATATAATAACATCTGTCTGTCTGTGTGTCTGTGTATGAATGTCTCGTCGTTTATTTATGTGTTTCAATACTGGGGAAAAGGCAGAGGAATAAAGACCAGAACATTTATAATTACTAGAAGTTGTGCTCTTGTTGACAAAGCATTTTATATCTCTGAAATTGCCCAAATAACATAACATAAAGAGAAAGCTGTTTATGCAATAATGGCAACTCCCTGACATATCTCATTTATTAAACATGTTATTAGCCATAATAAATGACAGGTCAGTTTGACTCTCTGAGCACAGTCCATTCTGGGCTTTCAAGCTGACCCAGAAATAAGAAAAAACAATCTATTTGTAAAAACTATATAAGTTAAATTGTATCGTCATATTCCTGAATAAATTATTTACTTAGGTAAAAATGGCAACAGTCCTAACAGTCACATTATTTTTACGGATATGATTTGAACATTTTAAGTGATCCCTGTAGCAATTATCTAAGGAAATTAAATGGATCAATAACATCATCAATCAAAATAGGTCACGTTAATTACAAATATTAATGTCTATTTAATCATGACACCCCATTTCTATATTTGTGTGAAAAATTCATAAATCATATTATGTATTAAACTAGTAAATATTTAGCCTATGGAAACTTGGTGGGTGGTTGGTTTAGCCTCCTTGGTGAGTGTTACACCTGCGAGACATAGCTGAGGGGTGAATCCTTCGAGAAATACCCCATAAATCTAGATGTGAGCTAGATTTGAACCCATTACCCTAGAGGTTTGCACCACAGTGCTCTAATCACTGTACCATTGGATGGCCCTTGGCCCTTGAAAGGATTCATATATCAACTCGCATTCAGCTTGTGGATTAAACATCCTGATTTAGATATGTAAATGTGCCAGAAGACATCAAACACATTACTGCACTATTCATATTTACATAACCCACACGTTTACATTTTTTTATTCCACATTTCACTATTATTAATGTTCCTCGTTTTCTCATGTATTATTGAGATCATGTCGGTCAGATGATTGATGACATGTCTGTGTGTTTTATAGCTTATTAATTTTATATATCATATATATATATATATATATATATATAGAGAGAGAGAGAGAGAGAGAGAGAGAGAGAGAGAATATTTATATAAGAATGTCATTTACTCATTACATATGGCATATTGGTGTATAAACAACTGAACCAAAAGGCAACAACAGATTAAGAGTTAGGGATAGAGCACAAAGACGAAACTGCATACAACAACAAAATTATATACAGTATAAAAGCCTCACATCACTCATCCGTAAGCAAGCATTTAACCATGAACATGTAATTCTAATGTAAAACTCCCAAGTTTTCTAACAGTGATGGTGTTAATTCCACTCTGGAAATGGGACTGACGTTCCATTCTAATTCCAGACTTGGAATTGACCACATTTCTGTTTCCGAAAACCGTCACTAGCGTGATGCAACTTACATCTGTCCAGTCGTGTTTCAGCCAGAGTTCGGCTGATGTTGCCATGGTACCAAGCAAGATGGCTAAGTTTTGCGTTGAGAGCATTCTTATCTTCCTCCAACTCGCTGTTTGTGATCATGATGGCTGTCAAATAAGTCAAGCAGTAATATTTTAATAATCAGCGTATGACATTTACATCCAGTGTCCAGTGTAGCGCTGTCAAAATGTAATTTTCTCATCTTAAATTTAACACTCCCAATAAATTTGGAGTTAAACATATTTAAATAAGCTCATAATTTAATGGTTACTTGTGGGCATATGGTGGGGTAAATGGCTTGAGCAACTCTAAAGGTACTGAATGTGAAATATGAAACACCCTTCTAATATAACTTCTAATATATATTTTAACCAAGATGTTAGATTTCTGTGCTATCTGCATATCTGTTAGACCATCGAGATGCCTCATGCAATGTATGTGTGCATGTGTGTGTGTGTTCCAGTTAATCTGTATAATCAGGTAACCTGATTATACAAATTAACTGGAACATAATATACAAATAGCCTTGTATGCGTCCCAGGTATTTGATCAGGAACAGATGATTATGGTCTTGTATAAGTCCCATATAACCTACAATCTAGTTTAGTTTTGCACCGACATCGTAATTAAAATACTGAACTAAACATAACATATTGCAAATGTGTACAATGTTATGGACTCAGTAATCTAGGTCTTACTGAGCCAGTACAACAATGTCTGCTGGGTCTTCGCGAAATGTAACTTTACATTATACTAATCTCGGGTGGAGATTTTCCCCCCAAAAAACTGCGTGACAGAAAATAATTCAAAGTGAAATCAAGTGTTCAGACAGTAGACATATTAGCTTTCACTTAGTTTCAGGGTCAACTAAACGATCAACGTTTACTAAATTTACTGCGTGACAGAAAATAATTCAACCCATACATGGAGTAGAATGTTTTTAAAAATTACAACGTACCAAACAAAATAATACTGTTACCAAGCGAGAATAAAATTAACTGAATAGTGATGTGATAAAAAAAAGGACAAAAGTAACCGACAAATCTGAATATAAATAATAATAATAATAATGTATATTTAATAAAGCGCCCTTTACTAGCAGGAGCCATTCAAAGGCGCTGTACAAATAATATGTAATATAATAATACCCCAAATAATGTCTGTAAAAACCCTGTAATGATTTAAAAGATAATAATTATTTATCTGTGAAAGCGACCTTAAATAGGTGTGTTTTTAGAAGAGATTTAAAATTTTCAAGAGACGACGCATTTCTAATATTTGCCGGCAACCTATTCCACAAAGTGGGGGATGCAACACTAAACGCACAATCACCATATGACTTGAGCCGAGACACTGGCACTGCAATAGTATCTGACTGGATGACTTGAGTGTTCGGGATGACTTTCTAATGGAAACCAGTTCACACAGATATTCTGGCACCATATCATTAATAGATTTATAAGTTATTAACAAAATCTTGAAATAGATAAGCTGTCTAACAGGTAACCAATGTAGTTTTTGAAGAATTGGGGTGATATGATCATATTTTCTAGTATTTGTTACAATGCGAGCTGCACTATTCTGAATTCGCTGAAGGCAATTAATGTTATAATCAGATATGCCATATAACAGGGAGTTACAATAGTCTATATGAGATATAACAAAGGCATGGACTACAGTTACAAGTGATTCTTGTGTCAAGAATGCTTTTAAACAGTAGATGTTCTTAAGATGATAGTAGGCAGCTCGGCATACTGATGTGACATATTCATGCATGTTAATACATTGGTCAAAAATAACCCCTAGATTTTTTACTGACCCATTAGGGGTAATTGAAGATGCACCCATCTGTAATGCTGGTGTCTTTAGGATTTAACACAATGTGGTGATGCCAAATATAAAATATTTGTTTTATTATCATTTAGTTTTAGAAGATTTTGAGTCATCCATAGCCGAATATCAGCAATACAATGTTCTAAATTCTTCAAGGAAGAGGAGAAATTTAACTCATTGTCAGGATCCAGTGATATATACAGCTGTGTGTCATCAGCATACAAGTGATATTTAACCCCATATCGCTGCGCAATGATCCCAAGAGGACGGGTATACATTGTGAAAACCAGAGGACCAAGAACTGAACCCTGTGGTACACCAGATAACAAAAACTGAATGTCAGATAAAATACCATGAACAGACACTCTCTGGGAGCGTTGTTCCAGATAGGATCTAAACCATTCAAGTACTTTACCTGACAGACCAAACATGTCTTGTTAACCTAGAGAAAAGTACATTATGGTCAACTGTATCAAATGCAGCAGACAGGTCCAGAAGAACAAGTAATACTGGCTTACCTTGATCAATTGACATCATAATATAATTTTTCACCCTAACCAAGGTTGTTTCAGTACTGTGACCACTTTTATAGGCAGAGTGTAGTGATTCATTAAGGTTATTATTGATTAAATATTTGTTTAGCTGGAAAGCAACTGCCCTTTCTATGACTTTAGATAAAAATGTAAGATTTGAAACAGGTCTGTAATTGTTTAGAATATTACAGTTCATAGTGTGTTTTTTTATTAATGGTTTTACAAGGGCAGCTTTCATGGATCTTGGGAAAACACCCACAGATAATGATTTATTAACTATATTTGTAATCCAGACAATCTTTCACAAGCCATGTAGACATAGGGTCAACTGCACAAAAAGCATTAGATGATTTTTTCAGCAACTGTCTGATATCAGTCTCTGTAAAAGGCTCAAATGTATCCATTATGCATATGCAGGACTCTTCTACCAATGGCTTACCCTGTAATATGTACGTATTGACATGTACACAGGATGTAGTTCCTGTCACTGGCAGACCACGAAAGACCAGTTTTTATTCTGAGGCACTATTCTCACTTCTCCTACGGGCTTGTAGCGTGGTATTGTGTACATATCGTGAACAATTGGGGTGAACAGTTCTCTGTATAATTAAACACTGTTTAACATCTAAATCTGTTTTATTTATAGCTTAATTCTAATTTACAATTCCGAGTTATAGCTTGTTAAGAAAAGATGATGACAAAAGAAAATCATGAATTTTTATACTCAAGTGATTTTCTTGGAAACAACGACAAATCCATAAAAATAGAACCTCATATACTAGGATTTGGTGGACAATTTACTTGTGGAAAATCATATGGACAGTATGGTCCTTGGAGAAGGTCACCTTGAATAAAGGGAAACAAATATTTTCTGAAACTATAGTTCCATTTGACAGTCTGAATATTCCGTATCTAAATAATATAATTTTCATAAATACCTTGTGCCACAATATATACTGGAGAAGCTTAAAATATCTCTGACCTTCATTAACATCCTTTATATAGAACTGTATGTGACCTTCTGGTATTAGGAAAAATACACTACATTTTACAAATACATGATCCTATGGCTCGAGATGGAGCAGCAATGATGTACATTTGCAATATGTGTATTCTTCATATCAATATACAAGGGAGATTGCGTGGAATACACAATTTATTAACCTTGACATTTGCAAGTGATACACGTCAAACATAGGTAATTAAACATTCCCAGGAGCACAAGATGAAACGTACTAATTAATCCTTAGCCCCTAGGAAAATCCTTAAATACCGGTGGGTTATTCCATCTACAGCAGAAATATTTCATTTGCTGTGGGGGGTCCTGACGACATCCAGAAGTCATCATTTGGTCAGTTTCTGAAAACGTAATGGTCTTCAACCACCGATCTGTTTGCTAAATAACTATCAAGTATCAGAATTTTTTGATGAACAGATGTATCTTAGTGTGCTTTTCATTTGGACAAATATGAAGCTAATTAGTAACAACTAGCTTCTTATATAGCTAGGCATAAGTGAATTGTAGCATACTTCCCTATGCTGGGACGATCCGACAAGAGACCACAGTATTTTGTTGTCGTAATATATTAACCAGCTGACTTACGAACCAGTTGTTACAATCCAGGAGCCTTATTTTGTCTAAATGTAATAAACCAATTAGCGTTATTCCTCAAGGCAGAACAATATTAATATTAACTAGTCCTGTGTAGGTGCACTATTCGTTGATCCATCCGTTTTCATTTTCTGCTGTACCGAAAGCAATAATGTGGTCTCATGAATTTCATATTTACATCATTTGTATCACTTGTGTGCAGGAAACTCATTTTTATTAATAAATTAAATTCACGATGTTTATTTGCCAATCAAGTGCAATCAGATATGAAAGAATTGTTTGCAAATATAACTTACCAAAAAAAGACACGTTTTGGAGCATAAACAACATTTTATTGATATTGACAGTCATCCTAAATAATAGCAATATATATATATATATATATATATATATATGTGTGTATATATATATATATGTGTGCACTATGATACAAAAATTATAATACATGTTCTAACCAAGTGCACTGTTGTACACAATACCATGTTACAAGTCTACACTTAAATAACTGTGCTTCCTGTCACAGGTAGTGTTTATATAAGTCTAGGGCATTAATTATTATGTAATAACTAGACCTATGTAATATAGCGATTTGATGTAAGTTAGTCATATCTGACATCAAGATTGGGGTATGAGGTATATATTTAGTATTACCCTTGTCATAGAGATTTAGAGTATACGTAAACATATGATGAACTAGCACATTTCTAAATATAGCTCTAATATTATAAATATATTATAAGAACATATATACAGTAATTATAAGTAATATATATGATATTGTAATAGACATGCAATTTAAATATGTCTTACACAATCAGTAATGTCCTATGGTCTTAGTCTGACGATTAATCAGTCTAAGACGTGGACTGATTAATCGTCAGTTCTTTGTTGCTAAACAAAATGTTTAACATTAACATTTAACTTCAACAGCCTTAACCTGTTAACAGTTAACTCAAGATCAGGCAAATTTTACCACATTCCGTAAGCTATTCTAACATTATTAATAAATTAACAGTCACCCTCTTACAGTACTCATACCTTATACGATATAATAGCTTTAATTGTATCCCGTTTATTGGATGTCAGTAACCAGAAAGACGAAAAATCCAAGTCGAAAAGTGATCAAGCATATTCAGGTCCGACTAGTTAAGGCCCACTTCCTTATTTTCATTCAAGGGGAACTCCCTCGTGACGTCAAAATCATCGGAGGGAGTACCAACCAATCAGGCTTCCGACCACCCCCCTCTTTCTTTCTCTCTCTCTCTCTCTCTCTATATTATATATATATATATGTGTGTGTGTGTGTGTGCGCGCGCGTGAGTGATCCCCCCACACGCGCAGTACGACTAGTTAAACTTACAGATAAGACCTTATCTTTCTTTGTTTGTTTGGTTAAAGGAAATATCTACTTTTATTACATATTTTCATAACTAATACAAATAGATATGTTCACAAAAATAATAAGAGGTCAAAATATATTCAAGCTGTTTGGAAGACACGGTGTCACGGCCTCAGTTTATAGCCGTGCTGAGTGCATATTGTCGTAAATGCGCATGCGCGCAGCAGAATCAACATGCGCCGATCCGTGCTGAGTTTGTACCGTGCTGAGTTTGTATCCGTAGACTGTTCTGTGTATGTGATTAGAAAGTCGTATAGATCTAGATATAATTGTATTTAATCAATCTTGCGTACTAATTTTATTCAACATTTCAGTACGTAGTTATAACAAAATAAGACTACAGTATTATCTTGCGTGCCAGAATAAGAAGTGATTTCGTATTACAAAACCAGACTGTAGACAAAACCAGACTGGTGTGACCAGTCTCAATTTTCGTTATCGTTTTTTCTCCATATATGATTGTTAATTACTAGGATAAGAAGTTATTTCGTATGACAAAACCAGACTGAGGAGACCAGTTTCATTTTGCATGTATGTAGAGATGTTTTCCTCTCCCGAGAAACGCTATGCCATAATAATGATGCAGTATATGTTACTGGTCGCTTTAATTGGCGTCTTCAAAATGAATGAGACTAGTAACTAACAAATCCCAGTAAAAATACGATAATAAATACTGCAAGATTTCGAGCTGAAATCAAAATGATGGATTATCTTCAAAACGAAGACTAATTGATGATGATTGATGTTTTACGGCCACTTTGTTGCACATGGTAGGCTAAAGGGCCGAGCGACCTCCAAAGGTAATGAAACGAAGTCAAAGATGAAACACGCTTCACATATGGCCACGCCGAGATTCGAACTCGGGTGGTAGTGATCTGTAGTCCAACGTACGTGCTACCAACTAGACTACGGAGGCGCCCAGTTGTGACTAATTAAGTAACTAGATCTAACAATTCACAGTAATACAATGAATACTACAAGTGACCAATATTGTCTGCTATGAATGATCGTTTCGGCCCAGAGCAACGAACCTATATAGATGTCCTGCACATGATGCCAAGTGTGATTAACAATTCTAATCGTCAGGACTGTGAACAAGCAATATCGGCATTTGTAAGCTTTGCATCGTACCGACCTCCCCTCTCCAGATAACATCAATGCGGTGATGCATATTTGGATCAACAGGTGGTCAACAAGTAGTAATCAAAATGCACCAAAAACAGCAGATTGTGCACTGAAAGAATTGGATAAAGGGTTTTCCCCAATTTGTTTATTTTGATGCAGCTATTGTGTACTGTTGGTGTAACTAGTTGTGAATGTGAGCGAAGCGCAAGTGCTTTGCGTAGACTGGAAACATATATGCGTACAACCATGGAACAAGAACGTATCAATGGTCTTGCACTTATGCATGTTCATTATGCAGTGGACATCGATATTCAATGAGTGATTGGCGAATTTGCTGGTAGGAATCCTCGACGAATGAATCTTATTAATGTACTTGCTGATTGAAATAAACAACTTTGCATTAAACGCTTAATGGTTAGGTACGTTCTTTATTAACTTGTTGCCTCCACCAAGGATGCTTATCGTTTCACCGTGTTTGTTTGTTCCTTCAATATACCAGTAAAGCATCTTGGTCTGTTAGGGTTGTATTCAGTGTTTATGAACGCACATTGTGATAATTTTGTCAACATAAACACTTGTAATTTTAGTTATGATTGGGCGACCGGTTACCTTTGACAATATCGTAATAACCAGCACTGCCATCGAAGATGGACAGAGCTTACATGTGTTTTCAACCTTTTTTAATTTAGAAATTCAAATTTTTTAAACAAGTACGTTTGTTAGTAATGTATGTATGTCGACCAAATATTTTAATCGAATAGTATATACGAACTTGAATGAAACTTTCTGGGTGAGTAGGTGATGGTCAAGGGGCGATTCGATTAGATTTTCGTGGAGATATAGATCTGGATCCCGGATTTTTTCTATATATTCTTAAGCATTGAGAGATATATTATAGGACCAGGGGGAACTGATTAGATTTTAGTGACGTTCCGGATGAGGATACGTATTCACTACTGACTTGAAATATTTATCAGGACAAGCGATTGGGCAAAGGGGAGAGTTGGAGCAGCGGAGGTTGCGATCTACCGAGTGCCGTTCTAGTTTTCTCAGAAATTCGGGGCCTTGTCATATTTTTTGAGATAATGCACTGCTAGAAACTGAAAAATCTATCATATGAAATCTGATATACAAATGAACAATTGATTGATTTTTTCAATATTTCAATTAGTAAAACGGTTCATAACGGTTTCAAATGAAGCTTAGAACGCCTCTGAGATTGGTTAACGCCATTTTGGCCCGAGACCGCACGCCGTCATAGTTCGGCGCATGCGTAGCTCGCAGTTGGTGAACCCACTTGATATGCTGCTGGATCCGCCTCTAACTAAAGTAGCGAAACTTTTTGTCCTTGTCTCATTAGCATAATTTATTCCCAGCCTGTGTCACGTCTACTGCTACTTTCCCGCGCAAAACCAGGGCATGGCCCGGCCGGTAAAGCACTGTGACAGGGGCCATGGTAGTGTTGTAGGCTACTTGGTTTGCATGTAGCCTGGTACTAGTTGTAGTAAGAGTTAGGTCTACTGTAGGACTAGTAATTTGTGGTGAAAATATCAGGAAATGGAAAGTGGGCTGCTGAGCCAATTGTTTGTTTGCAAACGAATGTTATATATTAGGTCTATAGGCCCTATTTGTAACATGGGAAAACATTTTAAATTCATATCGTTTATACATTTTTCAGTAACTTTATGTAACTAAAGGCCTATCCAGTCAACTTTTCAGGTTACAAATCCGGAGGTACCCTTCACTGGCTTCCTGGTAGAGCATAATATTCTATTAGCCGTTGCTGACCATGCAGCGCCTTTATTCTGAAATAGGTTCCCAGATAATCCAATAGCAAAGAACCAAGCCTACCTCAATTATAAATGGAGCTATGGCACCTGAGATGACTGCAACTTTAGTTGACATGATGAAAACAGAACCATTTTCAATAAATGTTAAAAACAGCAACGACAATGATCTAAAAAAGATACCTCAAATAGTGGTAAAATCATTCATTTTGTTATTTTTTCTATTGACAGAAGTAAAAATGGGTTATTAATTGACATGGTGCAGATCTGATGAAAAAGGATGTAAATTACTTGAATAGTAATTGTAGAATATGTGTGATGTGCACTTCATTGAAACGGAATTCGTGAACCAAACAAGAGATAAACTTGTCTGGAATGCTATTCCAACTATTTTGATGTGCCAAATCCACCCCATCCACTGAAATCAAAGAGGAAGGTATCAACAGATAGGAAACCTAAAGAGGAGACAGGGCCAACTGTGATGGTAATTAATATTTATAAATATTACAGGTTCATGAAACATATTACAAATTAATATTTTAAAATTAATTAAATAAAAAATGGCAATGTTCAGCTCATGTGCTTTAATTGGTACCTCTATTCATAACTTAAATGCATATCAAATGAAATTCTTTCACCAACATGTGTTCACAGTAGTCAATGTTGTGTCTTACATATCTGGGTATATTCTGAGAAAGGTTATGCTTCAATCCAAGTGCTTAGATTGTTTAAGAATGCCGACTGACACCAGCAAAGGTGTATAAACAAGAGTGTTAGGGCTGTGTCAAAAGCACAGGAATGATGAGTGCATTAAATATATGGCAAAGTTGTATGTTAGGTGTCACCTACATTATTATTAAGAAACTGTTTATGGCTCAAATTCTTATCCACCAATGTGAATAGGCATATTAAAAAAAGGATTTTGTGAATATGTCATGTGTAAATATGAGGCTGGAGGGAAGGCATCAAAGTCATATTAACAGATGACAGGTTGCAACTGTAGATTAGCCACTTCACTGATATGGACTAAATGCCATATTTTTGTAGTAGTGGTTGCTTAGAGATAGGAAGTCGTTTGGGCTATTCTGTGCATTTTATTAACAGATGACAGGTTGCAACTGTAGATGAGCCAGTGGTACAAGAGATTTGATGCTGCTTATTGTATCCCCTGTACTAAAGTACTAATTTCTCTATCTCTAACGTGTTAACGCAAACGTAAACATTGTTAATATTCCATGTGTATTCTTTGTTCTCAGCTGGGCAGGCCCATATTGGTCTATATTATTGAGGTGTAGACCCTAACTGAACTCAAGAATTGTTTGGTTAATATGTGATAAACGGACATGATGAATATATGGTGGAAAGTTTGTAATGAATTGTGTTATGGTTGCGTTATAATAGCTGTATATATCTGTATATATCTGTATATATCCAAATAAATCAAAATTGTGTTTGATAGATCTAATTAATGATAAATTGACATGATAAAAAATAGGTTTATGCATATACCTCATATATATATTATATATATATATATATATATATATATATATATAATTGTATTCATTATAAAATAATTGTGAAAAATACGCGTTCCGCACACAAAAGAAAATAGGCTGTGAAATGACCTAAATCACGTTCAATTATTTTCTGATTGGCTGTGAAGTAATTGCAAATTATAGGCTGTGATGTGACCGGGCTATGAAATGACATAATTCTTTATTTACAGTTTCAGAGCTTTGTTTTTTCGATATCATGTGTGTACATTTAAAGTGTTAATTAACAAGAAAGAATGTGCTCATGTAACATACAGTATTGGCAATTCATTTCAACAATGCGACACACATGTACACGATCACATGTGTAGAACCAGCGAGCTTTATGTGAGAATACCAAATCCATCAATGAGGCATTCCTCACAACCTTCCAAGACCTCAGCCTAGAGCAGATGGAAAGATTCCGAACAAGATTTTCAAACATTCTGGACATCTTCCTAAGCAATAGACCCACATTGATAAATAGGGTGGAACCATGCCCGGCATCAGTGACCATCATACAATGGTGTACATCAATACTAGTATTAAACCCTTCAGGCAGCGTCCACCGCGCAGAAAGATCACCCTGTGGAGACATGCAGACATGGCTAAGTTGCGATCAGACACCGCTAGTCTCTCAGCATCAATGATAAGTAGCTACTCTGAGACTACTCCCGTAAGCACTCTGTAGAACGTGCTCAAGCAGGATATAGGGAACATCATGGAATCAGTCCATAGCAAAATCTCTTCTACCCGCTTCAGCCCTCCATGGATGAACTCCGACAGTAAGAGGCTAGCACGACGTAAGAAAACGGGCTTATAATAGGCCAAGTCTACTAAAGACCCAGATTACTGTCTAACTAAGATCCAACGCACATCATGCAGAGATGCATGCAGCCACTATGTCAGAGACATTATAACTCCTGACCTTAACAAACACCCGAAACGCTTCTGGAACTTTGTCAAAAGCAAGAGGTGTGACAATAATGGTGTTGCTCCGCTTATAGTAGAAGATGGCCTTGTATACAGTGATCCAGCTAGTAAAGCTGATATACTAAACAAACAGTTTACCCCCTTCTTCACTAAGGAGAGTATAGAGCACATGCCTGGCTATAACAGTGCAAGTGGGTGGAGTGGCAAAACTATTAAGAAATATCAACCCTCACAAGGCAGTTAGACCAGACAACAGTTTGGCACGATATATGAAGGAAACAACAGCAGAATTAGCACCGGCTCTGTCCTTAATTCAAGCCTCGCTTCAGCAAAGCGCGCTGCTAGATGATTGGAGGGAAGCTTTTGTCTCACCAATCGTCAAGAAAGGCGACAGAAGCAAACCAGCTAATTATAGACCAATATCTCTGACCTGCATATGTTTTAAGCTGATAGAGCACATGATCACTAGCTCAGTCATGAGCCACCTCGATCATCACAACATATTGACAGACGCACAACATGGATTTCGCAAGCAACGATCCTGCGAAAGTCAACTCATCCTAACAGTAAGAGACCTTGTCCAGGGTATCGAGGAGAAATCCCAGCTGGATATAATTCTTCTCGATTTCTCAAAAGCATTTGATAAGGTCCCACATGCTAGACTGTTACTGAAAGCCGCTCACTATGGTGTGACAGGTCACACACTCAGCTGGATCGAGCAGTTCCTGACAGGAAGATACCAGAAAGTTGTCCTTAACAATTAATGCTCGAACACCACAGAGTTCACGTCGGGAGTACCCCAAGGAATAGTACTGGGACCACTGCTGTTCTTAATGTTCATTAATGACCTCCCCCGAGGTGTCACTTCAAGCATTACGTTGTTTACGGATGATTGTATCCTCTATCGAAAGACAGAGAGCCCCGCTGACTCAGCCCTTATGCAAGATGATCTCAACACCGTAGAATCCTGGGAGAAAAAATGGCAAATGGAATTTCATCCGGAAAGGTGTCGCCTATTGCGAGTCGCCAACAAACGCAATGTCATTCAGGAGGACTACACTATCCATGATCATATCCTACAAACTACAGACACCGTCAAATGCCTAGGCGTGGAGCTGCACAATAAGCTTAGCTGGCAGAAGCACATCCACAGCACAGCCCGCAAAGTAGATGCCACACGTGCATTTCTCCAAAGAAACATGCGAGGATGCCCAAGAGACGCTACGGCCCAGTGCTACCTCACACCCAGAAAGACATTGACTGCCTTGAGAAGACCCAACGCCGTTCTGCTAGATCTGTCTACCAAGACTTCCAGAGAACCAGTAGCGTCACACAGATGATGACACAACTTGGATGGGAGTCACTAGCATAGCGTTGTGCCAAGGCAAAGGCGACGATTATGTACTGAGCAGTCCATGGCTTGGTGTGCATCCCAGTGTGGTCCTTTCTGACCCCTGTGATATTAGCCACCAGAGGGAACACTGTAAAGTTCTTCATCCAGTACTGCAGAACAACAGCAAATGCTGGCTGAACTATTTACATCGATGTTGTCAAGTTTAACCAGGGAAATTTCGCTTATAAGTTAATGAGTGATTTCTATGACGGAAATTCGTTATTAGCAAATTTCCCATCATTAAATTTTATGAGCGTTTTAGTGAAATGTTTTTAAAAAAGCTCATACAATGTTATGAGTGAAATCAGTTAATGAGCTATTTTGTTTATGAGCTCACAATCTTAGTGAAACGCTCCCCAGGTCACGTGATCAATTGATATGCTATTTGCTTCTGACAGAGCCTCGTAATAATAATAATAATAATAATACATTTTATACAGCGCTCTATATAATTGGATTAAAATTACCCTAAAGCGCTTTACAGATAAAAGACGTCCGCGATTGTCCGATCTCTAATAACTGATATACTTTAAACATCGCCATTAACACTCTTGCCTCAGGTAAGGAAACATTTTAAACGAATGAATACGATAGAATTGTCATCTAATAGTGGCTGCCATAGCCGTAAACCTTGATGTTTATGTGCTGCAGTCAAATATTCCACAAGGAAATATTTGATAATGGTTGTGTAAACAGCAACATCAACAAAATGAAATTATTTAATAAGAAATGATTATTAAACAGTATTTCAGTTGGAATAAAACCATTCCAAAAATGGTGATGAAATTACATATAAACACTCATATATATATATATATATATATATATATGTGTGTGTGTGTGTGTGTGTGTGTGCATCTAAATACGTGATAAATTCTACCTTGACCAAAGATACGGTAGGTTAAATGAGCCGAGCAACCCCCGAAAGCAATAAGGCGAAGTGAAAGTTGAAACATCCTTCAGACATGCCCACATCCAGATTTGAGATATGTGCCCAACCGCGCAACCAGTTAGAACACAATGATAGCCACCTTGAGCAAGGACAGAATATTCATAACATGGAGTCATTTCATCATGGTCCCTTTGTCTTTGTACCAAAAAGTCTTTCCTTCTTTATAGCTTCACCCACTTTTGGGGCGTTCATTTAATAGTTAAATGGTCTGGCTAGATTAAACCTGCAGTTCCAATACACGAATTAAAATATATTTATTTACATATTTGTCTTTTTTGAAATTATGATTAGCCCCTTCTTGCTGAAAGCCTCTATTTTAAATACTAATTCACAACATAATACCTATCTACCAGAGCTCTGCTCGGATTGGAAAGCTGAACCCGTACCCGACCCAACCCGAAACTACTCAACCCACACCCAAACCAAACCCTAAATTTCAACTAGAACCCAACCCGAAAATAATTTTGAATCAGTGCCCAATCCAGCTCACAACACTATATCCCGTACCCAATCCACAATAATGGGGTCCGAACCCGAAACACACAAAATTCCTGTAGTATTCTATAGTGACTATTTAAACAAGTGCTTCATGACAAGATTTACACGCAGTTCAGCGCCATTACGATATACCACTAGTCCAAATTTTTCCAAACATCAGACTAACTACAAAACCTAATTTTATATTCTCCAGACTTCAAACTTGATGTAACCGAGCTAGCCGTAAGGTTGGCAGCAGCCATGGTTATTAGTAGCAATAGCTGAAATAAAATCGTGTCTATTCAAAACCTAAGAGTACCTCCAATGAGTTAGAATACAATAAATGTCTTCAATAAAACACATTATCGACTAATATCCAACAGTAACAATTGTCCCGCAACATGTATCAGCAATGAAAGAAGGCAGTGTTGTGACTGGCTTGCTTGTTTTTCGGGGAGAATTCCAAGGCTGTCGCTTGATCAGTACGGCCTCTATGTTGGAGTGGTTGAGAGGAGCAGCACTGACTTAGTTCTTCTCATATATTATATAACAAGATGTGTGTTGCTTGATAGCAGTTGATCACACTGATTAGGAGTACAGGTAAATATGCATAAGCATTCAAACTACTTACTAATTAACAACTATACTAACACAGCACCTCTCTGTAAAGAGTCTCAGATACTAACTACCTACTGCTATTATATCAGGTTCCCTTTGAACTGTTCAAACTGGATATGGATTGTTAGCTGTATAAACACATACTGGACCAATTCCGTGAGGGGTGTTGGTATATATATCTAATGTACAGTCTAACCTCACTTTCATGCCAATTTTGGGACCTCTGCTTGAAAGTTAACGTAATGGTGGGGTGGTTAACCAAACCCGTGGATGGCTCTACTATCTACCGATTCCATCATATCTACTGAAATGTACCTCAATGACAGCTGAATTCCAACCGAACTCCTCTCGTATTTATTGCCGTCTTAATATTAATAATATCAATCGTCGGGTTATTGTTCGCTGCCGTGCGGTATTTCGTATTGGCCTTCGGAGACGTGCCATGGATGAACCGATCATTGTTTGCCATTCTAGAACATTTCAAGTCGACGACAGCAAGCCTGTCATCGACGATGGTATGCGTGGTGTCATCAAATGAGGAGTTGGTCAAGGATTTTGCCTATCTGACCGTGAAACATTTCGCGTTCAGCGCAGGCCTGTTGCTGTTGACGTCTGGATACCTGTTGAACTGATAACTGATGAACAAAAAAACTCTATCTCCTTCTATAATTTGACTAGGAATTTTATTCGTACAATCGTAAATCATGGTAAATAAAAAATAATAAAAAATCCGTTTGTGGTTTTATCTAATTAACAAATCCTGATTTTAAGTACTCTTTTATGTCTAATTTATCCACATAACTTGTATTTGAGGAGTATAATCTGAATTTGTAATCGATATGTATTGATATGTATAACAATTTTGGTACCTTGTTAAGGGCACCTATATTGTCTATAAATAAATTTATTGAAATAAACTTATAATTTGTTTAAGAAATTACAATTGTTTGTTTTTGTTTTGTCATAATTCTCAGTCAGTTCTGGTCATCTGAGGTGTACAAGACGAAGGTTGTCCATAAACAACGTCGACCGTAGTTCTATTGTATCGTCGAATTTGAAGATCATAACAACAACAAAACGAAAACCTGGGAAACCATTATCCTAACAACAGAAGACGGTGTTTGGTATGCTGCAACATATGTAGGCGCTTCTTCTATCTATTAATAATTAACACTTCGGTAACACTTGCCACCTGTTTCACTTGTTAAATCCATTCTTCATCAATAATCCTATTTTAGGAAAGAAATTGGCGACAGGAACTAAACGGTAAAGGTCAAACATGACGCAGTGAGATATGACGTGATATTTGGAGAGTAGACCTTTATGTTTCATCTTTCAGCGGGAATTACGACCAGATGATGAAAGGTTATTTCATGTCTGGTCTCCAAATGGCAATATATTACCTGGTTCTTATCCTGTTTGGAAATTCTTCGCCGATTTATTAGAGAAGAACGATCGTGATGGAAGTTACAAACAAATTGTCTATTTCTTTCTTCATTTTAATCTTATTAGTTTCGTAATAAATAAACATTTGACAAAAACTTAAGACTGTCGGGGTGTTACTCAAAGTAAACTCAGCATTGTTAATGTATTTGCAGCGTCAGATGAAGTTGGCGAAGAAGGCTATTGTCATGAAGATCAAACCGATGAGCCACGAATCGAAACGTCCCGAGACTACCCGTCAAATGAACGGCGGGCGTGTTGTCGATGTCCTGGATCCCGATTTCAACCCATCAAGATGCGCCAGACTTGACGTAGGCGAACTGCAGTTGAGTAAAATAATAACATCCAATAACACCAAGGTATTATACACCAACAATAACAACAACAACGTAACCCAACTAGCTTCTTTAATCATTTTAATTCTGACAGCTACTTCTATTTCGTTGTTTGTTTAGATGAGACTTGGTCGCGAGAAGAGTTTTACATTATTGTGTATTATTATCATCCATAATTTAACCGAATTCGTTGAAAATATCTAAAGAGATATCAACTCACAATAAACCGCTTTCTTAGTGACGGATGACCATGGAAACGACAAAACAAAGACCTTTTTTTCAGTAGGGACTCACTTAACGTGGCTGTCATACTTTCTTGGGTTCCTGACTAACAACTGGAATGGTATCACGTACTATACAGTATCCCATTATATATATAATGTTTATTTGCAATGCCTGTGTAAAATAAGCCGCTGGGTAAGATGAAAAAAATGAAATCAGTTTATTTTGCCATCTCCAGCTGTTTTCTGATATTTTCTTTAGTTTTATTGACTTACAGCCTTTAATATTAATTTCGGATACTTACATATAAACTTAAAATTTTCAATTACTAGTAAAAGGTTAAACAAATACGGTAACATATCAAGATGATGATGATGATGATTGATGTTTTACGGCCACTTTTGTGCACAAGGTAGGCTAAATGAGCCGAGCGACCTCCAAAGGTAATGAGGCGAAGCGAAAGACGAAACAACCTTCAGATATGCCCACGCCGGGATTCAAACACGGGTGGTAGTGATCTGTGGTCCAGCACGCTACCGCTAGACCACGGAGGCGCCCCGGTAACATATCAAGAAACATATAGATAATAGCCACATTGTCCCCAGGACCGGTCTCAGGTATACTGCGGGCCCTAACTGAGAACATTTTCGGGAAGCCGTCCTCAGGTTAACAGCCAATATCTGTTTTACTGAAATGATTTATTAAAAAGAGTTGTTTTTATTTAGAAAAAAAATCACAATGTAAGCAAAGGGCATTATTGGAAACAAACAATTTTTTATAATTTCTAAAAACTGCCTTTTATAACTTTTAAACCATTTTTTCTAGCATAGACGTAAGCCTACGAGTTTAGTTCAATTCATTTCAAGCATTGGGGGCAAAGCCTATGTTAGCCCTGATAACAGTATAGAGTAGATTACCCTAACCCGGGGCCCATTTAGGAGCGATTGGTTCAGTTGGCTTAAAGCCGCCCCGATTGTCGCTATTAGCAACGATGATGCGTTTACCGCAAAGATAGCCTTTATAATGTCGGGTTAAATGTTATTACAAGTAAAATATTATTACTCAAGAACGTTTATTGAGATGACAATAAGTTTCAGGTGGGGTGGAGGGGGGGGGGCTTAATAATAATAGGGATATGACTTGAACTTGCTATAGAATGTAGCTCTAAATATGGCTGGCTGTAACCAATGACCTGAAAGAAAACTAGACCGAACACAGCCGCCGATTTGATGGCAAACAGGTCCCAACTTCCGGTCGTAGAAAAAAGGAACGCAGACTGCAAAATCAGGTTTATAAACATGGCGAATTATTGTTGTGTCGTTGGTTGCATAAGCCTTGGGAGTAAAAGTAATACAAAAATAATACTCTTTCATCGGTAAGTATAAGGAACACATTTAAAATAACTGTTAAAGTGTTCTTTTTTTGGCGGGAAATAAAGCTTAACTATTATAATATTTAGCCTATTCGATAACCCCCGGCCTATTTCTGGCGTTTGATCTCAACTAAACTAAAACATTTACATATTTCATGGCATATAATAGGAGAGGAGTAATACAGATTGTCTGCACACACAAAATTATAATGCACACATCACAATAAATGTCCGTATTCATAGGTTCAAAACTCGAAGCGCAGCCGCTTCAACGTTGCTTTTTGCCCCTACCGGAAGTCAGCGCTGTTTGGTCATGGCGGCCCATTGAAACACCGCTGAGTGCTCGGTCTAGTTTTCTTTCAGGTGAGTGGCTGTAACCAAATCTTTTGTCTGAATTAACGAAACAACGGCTTACCATAAACACATTCACGAACATATATGAAACTTTACAAAAAAGTGAAAATAAAACTGAAAGGTAATTTCCTTATTTAAGGATTAAAATGTTATTGTCCTTCCACGAATAGAGGATGAATTTTTCTTGTCAACTACCAACAAAAACACTCGGCCGCAATTATCACTACCGAAGATGGATCCAACTATCTCATTGAAAACATCTCATTGCGTTTCTGACACACTCACGCACATACACACAAACGCACACACACAGATTCCTTTTCGATTTGAACTATAACTGGTAAACAGGCAGTGAAATATTTAATTTATATGACGTCTCTATATTTCCTGTGATTTATTCCGTGAATTATTTTTATTTGCGTCCTTACATCTCAGTTTGATGTCGGTTGAATTGAACTAATGTTGAAAACACTTTTGCAGATTAATTACAAGAGTAAATAATTGGATGACACTGAAATCTATAAATATTTGACGAAAACAACGACTTGTGTGATGCAGTCAAAATTTAATAAGTGTGTGTGTGTGTGTGTGTGTGTGTGTGTGTGTGTGTGTGTGTGTGTGTGTGTGTGTGTGTGTGTGTGTGTGTGTTACATATAATAAAGGCGTGCTCAGGTTTTCGTAATGTTTATAATTCTTACAGAATTATGATCAAACGACTACTACCTAAATAGAAAACAAATTTTATATATTAGTACATATATAACGCAGCTATAACAGGAAATAAAGCATATATATCAGTACATATAATATCTATTATGATAATAATTCTAATACCTTCGACAATAACAGAAATAATAGTATTTTCACTCAGCCCAAAATAGCACGACTAGTTTCTGTTATAAGAAACCTTTATCAAGTGCATGTGTCTAAAGTATTTACTTTGCCAGCAATATTTATACCAGAATTCCTTAGCTAGTTTTAAATTTCAAACCAGAATCTAGAAACTGTTAACCTTTGTAGCCTTTGTCTAGAACGAAGCGCTGTTACTATAATCAAAACAACTGTTTTGATTAGAGTAATTGAAAATAAACCAACTTTCCAATTTTTCTTTCATAGCTGTAAAGATACCAAAACACACATATTAATAGTAATTAACTGTGTGTACTGAAATCTAACTGCTGTCAGTAATGAATGTTTGTTGCAGCTTCGGTTGAGATCTACTTCAGGAAATATTGCTTTGTTTTACTGAAGTAATTACTAGGGCTGAGAATTTTTATAATTGGGTTTAAGTTGTTTTACTGGAGATGTGTTAAAAAAAACTATTCAGAGCTCCAGGAGACATTGTTAAATATAACATTTTCCTACATTTTGCTAGAAACCAAGGAACCAGCTATATATATCGGTACATATAATATCTATTATGATAATAATTCTAATACCTTCGACAATAACAGAAATAATAGTATTTTCACTCAGCCCAAAATAGCACGACTAGTTTCTGTTATAAGAAACCTTTATCAAGTGCATGAGAGAGAGAGAGAGAGAGAGAGAGTGTGTGTGTGTGTGTGTGTGTGTGTGTGTGTGTGTGTTTTAGGGTACATATAAAGAGGCAACAGGCACAGAACATCAACGTATCTATATTGTCACTAAATGTATCATCAATGTTTTCTGTTATCAATTTATTAACTATATTACGCCTCCCTGAAACTGACATGCTGACTGTGATGTTAGATAGACACTATAGTGTATTATGTCTTCATAATATTATTTTCTACGAAAGTAAGACTTCTTTGGTTCTAAAATAGATTTGGTTTAAGAGAGAAAGGTCGATCCACTCTGTACAGGTGATAAAATACAGTCTGATGTCAGATTTGTATGCTTCAACTTACGGTATTCTTCAGTGAGTGTGTCGTTATCTGACGGGATGGCTGGGTGAGTGGATAAATGAATGAGTGTGTGGTTGGTTGAGTGAGTGAGTAGATGAGTGGTTTTGGGGTGGGTTGGTTGAGTAAGTGTGTGAGTAGGTCTGTGAGTGAGTGGTTGGGTAGGTTAGTGTTTGAATGGGTGGGTGGATAGGTGGGTGTGTGGGTGGGTGTGTGAATGGATGGTTCGGTGGGTGCTATTGTTCAGGTGAGACAGGTCAACTGGAGCAACGAGGTTCTAATATATTTCTAGCATATCGCGTGTTATGCAATTCGTTGAATTGTTCGTATGGTGACGTAACTGTACCGCGTTCGAGAATGGTTTTTAGGCGATACGGAATGGGAAATTTGATTAAATATCAAATATTTATGTTATATTTTCTAGATGCCAGAAACTCCATTGCGAATCACCGAAGTCAATCAGCTGAAAGGCAAGTTTGATCGTGTGACTGGCCATGACGTAAACAAACGACCCATTGAAGATTTTCTGGATCTCTGTAGTGATCATTACCATCCTGTGACAAACAATTGTCGTCATACAACAGAACGTATGAAGAGACTGTATTAGAAGTCAAAGGCACCATAGATTATTGGAAAATGTTGAGCAAGCGCCAGGTGTGTTTGTGTGTTTGTGTGTGTGTGTGCGCGTGTGTAGGTTTGGATGTAGATGTGTAGATGTGTATGTGTACATGCTATGAGCCAGTGTCCCATGGTGACATGATGTAGTCGTATACTGGGTATTCATATTCAAATACCAATGGCCAGGTGTTTGTCCACTTTACTAAATATTATTATATATACGTAACAACTAGTATTCGAACATTTTAAAACTGTTCTTTGGAAATGTTATATGAATATAAATATTTGTACAAATATCAATGATAAAATATTAATAAAGATGTTATTAATTTATAATATCAGTGGAGTATATAATCTGTATCATGTGTAATCATGATTAATTATGGTGTTTTTTACAGCTATTACGGTTACTGGGATACTTTAAGTATGATATATATATATATATATATATATATATATATATATATATATATATATATATCGTCCGTATTTAAATATCGGTTTAAATAACATTGAAGTAAAATGGACATTAAAGCAATCATGAATGGTTCCAAATGTATTCGTATTTGTATAGATTCGTATTTTAGGTTGTCGTATTCATGAACTTCGTACACTTTCTGAATTATTCGTCCCATCTCTGCTATATATTGTCTCCTATACGTTCTGTATATGTATAGGTCCACCCAGCCACGATTAGCCTCTTTTATTTTAGATATACCAAATCCAGAAGTTCTTAATTTAGTGGAATGTTCTCAGAGACTATCAACAATTCTGGGACACAAGTTCACCTACAGTTTCGATATTACTCAACATTTACCCATCAACTATGTAGGTATGTTATATCGTATTAAGTACTAAATTGTCCATGCTAACCATTGGCCCGCGTATCCGGCGAACGTGTTAACCGATCAATCAATCGATCGATAGTTAAATGTCAGAGATCGATACCTTAGAGTATGTTATAGAATTTATATTTATCAACGACAACTTCAACATGAATACCGCGCCCATAATGGCAGCATGCGCTGTATGCCCATTTGGGAGTTGAGATGTGTCCTAGATTGGAACAGGTCTAAATCGGAGATAATAATATTGTAAAGCGTCTTAGAGCAGCTATCTAACTGGGTAGAGCTCTATATAAATGTCACGTATTATTATTATTATATAGCCGTATTATATATATATGTGTGTGTGTGTGTGTGTGTGTGTGTGTGTGTGTGTGTGTGTGTGTGTGTGTGTTTTAGGGTACATAGTAGGCACAGAGCATCAACATATCTAAACATCCTTCGAAACCTACCTCCATAAATCTAAACACAACAATGCATACATTAATCTAAAAATAAAATGTTCCATACCTCCACATATTGATAAATGTGTGCGTATACCTAAGCATGTGTCTGGTCTACTCATCAGCCTGTGTGTGTGTTTTAACTGTGTATAATAAGGCACAGGCACTGAGAATCTCGAACCGTGAATTCAAACTCTGGACGTTTCTTCAGGGGACTGAATCCAGAGTGGCAACTTTTCTTGCTGAGACATGTGTAATGTCTCACCAGTGCCTAAGCCGCCAAACAAAATCAAAATGCGGATCACCTACAGCCGTGGAGTTTGGGAGTAGAACACCCAAGTCAGATCACGGCAGTTTTATATCTTTCACAGCCACCTTTCTTCGTCTGACAATGATCTGTATGTTATTCAATATCTACAACAACTACACCGTAATATGTTTGGGGCGATTACAGGACCAAGGTAATCGATTACGATTACTGATTACGACTATACCTCAACCCTGCACCCTATGTCTGATACGCTCGGTATCCGCTGGTGTCCCACTGGGGTCAGCTATTGGTCACATCTGGCTTTCAGCGTGTACGTGCACGTACACGCCCTCTAGGGGTCACCGAACAATGACCGATATACGACATTCGACATCAATTCCCTGCCATCACTCACATCGTTGCAGAATTTGAAATATCTATTTTCCATGCTTACTTTAGCACCCAAGCCCAGAGAACTCCGTTCATCTGGTTTTCACTTGTTGTCTGCTCCCAGGGTTAAGACTCATGCTGGGACTCGTGCTTTTTCAGTTGCTGTCCCTACTCTTTGGAATTCACTCTCTGAACATGTTAAGTCATCAAATAGCATAGTTTCTTTCCGTCAACATTTGAAAACTGACCTATTTCAGACTCGCTTATCCTTCCCAAGTTTCCACTGCATCATATCATTTGTTGATGAATTTTGCATCGTACCTGAACTATGATATTGTCCAACCCTTGTACCCTAGGTGCGCCACTGAGCTCGATTCGTTTCCATGATATTGGCGCAATATTATGTCTAATCCTCAAACACACCAGTCATAAGATTTGGTCAATCTTTCATTATCTTTGAGGGTTCAGTAAAGAAGCTATTTTTGCCCGAAATAAATGCATTAATGTAAACAAACACATGCCATATTAATATACAGCTAATCAAACTCACGTGTGGCTCACATTGTTATAACTCCAGATATTATAAGCCAGTATGTTTAATTGCAAAATCAATGGTCTACAGTGAGTTCGGAATTGCGCATCTCACCTCATGAAATATATTTGAATATATCATTATATCAACACCAGATGGACCCACAATCGTGTATGCTCGTAGCTTCCCAAAGAATAGCCCTAACCTGTAGACTTCAATGTGTTTCTAAAATCCATTTGAGTACGTAAAATATAAGTAATCCTTTCCAACATTCATCCATCCATCCTTTTCAAACCCAAATACGGCGTCCGTGGAAACCACGGGTTTGTGAGAACAGGTTGAATTTAGACTCGTACTTGAAGTCCAATCTCGGTATGCTCCCTAAGAATAGTCCATCCTGAATTGTATTTATGTTAAAGTGGGGAGTTCATCAGTCAACCCATCCTGTCAGTCCTGCAGTTTGTAACCATTGTCGGACCTTTAGACAGAGATGCTAGCAATGACCTATTAGTGTCACTGGGATCTGAATCCAGAACGATAGCTTGCCTGTTGTTAAGACAGTTCCGGACCAGTATTCTGATGTGCTGAAGAAATGTCACCCATAACTGGCGATGTCTTCTTTTCTACCAGTAGCTACCTCTGTTGTCTATGCCTAGCTATGCCAAGCCGCGGCACGATATTCCTGAAAATCTTACCTCGTCTTGTCCTGTCTGGTGCCATCACTGTTTGCGCATTATCACACGTCTGGATCGCTTTAGCGCGTATATTTTCTACTTTCTAAATAGTGGTATTTCATACTGAAATTTTATCTATGCTAATATATTACATTATCTTCAAAAGGGGGATATCTGATCACATTTATCACGGACAGGAATAATTGTTAATTAATCGCTCTCAGGTTGGAAAAAGATTTTAAGTTGGATTTTCTCTTCTGGATTATTAAATTCTATCAATAATAATAATACTATCCTTTTTGTCAGTCAGTTGAAATTTTCCACGGAAGCGCGTTGCATCGGTTTTCTAGCGAAGTTGTGGTTTAGAAGATTTAAGCTTAACATTCTATTCAGTGGATTAATCGGTAGATTAGCTCTCCCCTCCTTATATTTATCAATCTGTACACATTACCAGATAGAGTCACACATAACAATTTATTCCTTGGATATAAAATACATTTAAGATCCTGTTAAATATGCTAATTACTTGTTAAATCCTAGTTGATGACATAACAAATAAGAATGGCTTTTGATTAATAATTAACAAATAATTAATTAATAAATAATAATAATAATAATGATGATACTAATACTAATAACAACAACAACAACATTTATATAGCGGTCTTAACCAATTTCGGTTGCTTTTTGGCGGTTTACACGGAAAATAGAATTAAAACTCACAATAACCACTGATACAGATAAATACGCTGGTTGACAGATATTATAAATAACTTATTTAAATAAATAGGTTTAAGCATCTCGCAAAATATTTCTTTATGGTCGCTTCAATTCAATTCATTTATTTTCAACATTCATAATACATAATTTGATAATGAAATCAAAGACAGTCAGAATTTAATGTGGTCAAGTGAACAGGATTCAGATCGGAGCATTCTCGCTGGAATATGCTTTTGGATGATCAGATGGCTAAGATAGTACTTTTAATGCGTGAAACAGGATCTTGTACACTGATCTGAAACGTACTTGAAAAACAAAACTGGTGTTAGATGATTCCTCTAGCAGAGTTTTGCACTCGTAGGCAGTTTGTCAGAGAGAGAGAGAGAGAGGGGGGGGGGATATTTTATAACAATGCATTGACATAATCCAGACAAGAAATTATAAAGGCTTGAACTACAGTCTTTCCGTGTTTCATCACTTATGACTAAGTCCTAAGTGCTTCTTATTTGATAATGACAGGACTTACGTAAATAGGTCACCTGTTTTTAAACTCCTGGGGTATTATCCAAATATAGGCAAGTAGCTAATTATATGGGCACATGTCGGATAAAACAGATCGGAATAGAGACAGTATACTCAATATTGCCAATCTACCGTATTAATTGCTACTTTTATTTCCGGATGATTAAAAATCACGGTGACCTCTATTATATAATGATGCAATCATTTTTAAGTTCAATAATGTATGTGAACATTTAATCTACGTCTATACACACGTACAAGTGCGTGCATAATAATGTATGTGAACATTTAACCCACGTCTACATACACGTACATATATAACAATGTATATGAACATTTAACCCACGTCTATATACACGTACTTATGCGTGTTTTGTTTATTATTACACTTGTTGTTGTTGTTGTTACTGCTGATGTTGTTATTTATAATATACTTTACTTAATTGTCACAATCTGATTGCCTCTTAATGTATCTGTATGTAAATGAGCCTCGTTTTTTGATCGACAGTAGAGCCCGTATGATAAACGCACGCCATTATACAACAACGTAGTAAACAGTTTATACAAAACAACGTTACAAATATATTTATCGCGGCCAGCTGGTATATAAGTATTTCGGTTGAAATGAAAACAGAGAAAGATCGAATTTCCGACCCGGTCTCTGATGGCTGTTATTTAATAAACGCGCCAATTTCCCACCAGGCAACCAACCCGTGTTTGTTGATAATGTTTGGAGCTAAACATGACGATTTGTGTCGGAAACATTTGGCACAGCTGTTGTAAGTAATATCTCAGTAATCACATCCTTGCTCTTGATTATAAACCGGACTGATTGTTAAAACAATATCACGAATGTTTCGGGTAGCAATCATCCGACAAAACTGCCGTTTTTCTAGCTTGTGGTATCGACCCACTACTGTCTGTTGGCAGTTTTCAATCCCACAACCGTAGTTCCTCTGGCTCTCGCTAGATGGCGAGCCTGAGTTGGAAAAGATATATTATCATATTGTTAGAACAATCGATATATGGTGTTTAATCATAATGTAACCCCTTTTACAGTTTATGATATATATATATATATATATATATATATATATATATATATATATATATATATTACACGATTCCTAATTCACAAATTAGTCCAAACTTTACTAGTGACTGTACTCAGAAAGTCCAACCCGGTCTAGTCCCATATCCATTTTCTCTTATTCAGACGATCAGTTGCCTTATTATATTACAGCGCGCATGCGTCACACGATTGCGTAGATAGCATAAGCCGTAATTAATTACCGTATGCCGTGTCATAGCATATCGTCACGGAATTATGAAAAGACAATGTGAATAGACTAGAAAAACCTGGGTATATATACATATATATATATATATATATAAAACCTTTTTGGTCAACAATTGGGTTTATTTACGTTTTACAATTCCTAGTTGTATGCGTGTTCCTGCGTTCGTATATTTTCGATGGCCTATCCAGCGGCGGTGTCTAAAACAAGTATTATGCTACCTTACAGAATCAGAGTTTTATTATCACAGCTGCCCCAAATCATTCCAATAGATCAACTATGCAGGTAATTTTAATCAATTTCATATCTCTGTGAGTGCTGCCTATCAGGTTCATTCTGTGTATTATAATTATGTAAAAGTCAGGTATCTGTATTATTAATTCGTTTCAAAAATTAATTCAGTTATACTACAGCACCATCAATAGCATAATGTAATATTTGTTAAGTATCCAGATCGGAGCGATGCGTCGTGCTGATCCAGAATAGGATTGGCCAGACAACGAGGACGCTCTCGCCGTGATGTCCGCGGTGTGATAACACGTCGCCATCCGACTGGAAAATACGAAGATCTTTCACGGTCTGAACGAGAACGGATATCATTCCAGATACAAAAAGGATGACGGGACGCAAATCCGGATCAGACAGCCTCAGAGACGACTGACGTCCCGACAGCTTGAAACTGTCCAGAGGGAATACGCGGAGTGAACACCTCCCACTCTCCGGTCAAGAGACATCTCCGGACTGCTGGGCTACATGGTCGCTTCGCCACTGACGTAGAGGTCTAGCTACGGATCTGCAATGAAGGTCGAGACACTGGAAAGGACGAATCTGGTCTTCGCTGATCCCGAATCCGACTTGTTCAACACAGAGACTGTACGAAGAAGGCACAGAGCAGCTGACTAATCTAATGAAAGCGGCCCTCCGTCTGTGGAGTTTGGTGTGTGTGTGTGGGGGGGGGGGCCGGTGGTTGTCTTGTGCGGGGTGGGATTCTACGAGTGCCAAGGGGATCTTCTCTCCTTCACTCAGTGCGTTTGGCGCGACCTTAATGGCGCTGGTTACGTCGACATCCTCGGTGACCTTCTGCCATCGTGATGCTCACCTGTTTATGGTGAACGTCATATTTACGCGATGACGATGCTCCTCACCACCGAGTCGAAAATCGATATCCGCAGCATGAAGGTCAGATCTAAATTCCACCGAATATGAAGCGAAGAGAAAATTGATGAACGCCTCTAGATAGAACAGGTACAGCTCATCACTAGCTCCATGACGCTGGCAGGCCGAGATCTAAACAATTAATCCAGAGGATGGCCACCAGGATCCACGAGCGTCTACGGGATCGTGGAGGGGGGGGGGAGATTTAGGTTGTAGAACATTGAAAATTATCTCAATTGAATTTATTGGTAAGTTCGTTAAGCAAGAAGCATGTTATTGTTTTATTACACGATTGTTCTAAATTATTTCTGTTAGAGCATCTAGGATTTAAAAAATTGTTATTATCAGTTTTGCGTAAATAACGTTTATATTACATCTGCACAGTTGAAAATAGTAATCAAATTATGCAAACAATTAATGTATGACAAAGGTAGAATTTTGGACTTCACTTTAACCACACACAAAACACACACACACACATATCGGTTATCCCCCAAAACAGGTTAAACCATACACAAATACTATACAAAATTTGGAGGCCACTAATGTTTCTTGTGAGTAACTGCTTTGTTTCGTCTCGCGACTAGTCACGCCTGGGATATGTGGCGGCGAGAGGCGACTCCTGGCGGACACATCCAACAAACACTGGTGCCAGTCGGGGTGGAAATCCGTATCTGGAGGTTTGCAGCCCAGTTCTGTATAATCACTGCGCTGTCGGAACGTCCTCACCTAACAGCATGATATCACAGCACAATGAACAGTTAATAGTATTGCTGTCTTTGGAATTGGTTTGGGGCAGGAATGGGCTAGATATGGATTTATATATATATATATATATATGCCATGAATTGTTTACATGGCCATTCCACGCTCATGGGTACGCCTGTTTAGTTTACATTAAGAGACGGACCTCGATCGTAGGGAGCCCTAGAAACAAAGGTTCATCATGTTTGGTGACATTCATGTGCTCTACATTAAAAAAGAGACTCCTAAATCTTATTTGCAATAAGGTTCTATGATTTGTCAAGACAGAGGGGAGTTACTGCGTGATGATGTCACGGAGTCAAAACGAGATCAAAGTCCAGTGAACGAATAAGAATATGGCATTTCCCGGCCACGAAATGTGCGCTCTGTGATGACCCAATGCGTTGCATTATTGATTTGAAGTCTCCGCGCTGTGGTATATATGATCTAGCGATTCTATACACTGCATATTTGGGTACATTAATATGTGTTTTGTTAGTTATATTTCCGATATTTTGATCCTATGTAAGCAAAATGAATAGTTTAAGCTAGAATGTTCTTGTTCTGTTAATCTAATTATACGAAATAAATAGTGATCAAGAGTAGTATTACTTTTTTGTCAAGTTGTCCCGGTGAGGATAATCTTAATTACCAAACAGACAATCCTAATCCTAAACAGACAACGAACTTTCTTATTTATGGTTACACTCAGATTGGGGGGTACTGGTTGTGGATTTGGCATCTCGGCTGTTCTAGAGTATCACATCAAATTACTATGGATGCTGCTATTATATAAAACAAATATTTTATATATATATATATATATATATAGGAAGGAAACACCACCCCTAGGCATATTTCCGGAATGCCATAACAAGGGCATAGTATGGCTTCCAATCTGTCTTCGCAAATCAGAAACAATTTGCAACGATATGGAGTCGATAGCTCTTTGAAATATAAATCTGGAACGATTATCCAAACTCGTCAGCTGAGCCCAGGCATAACCCAACTACATATTTCATCATAGAGATTTATCAAACCAGGTACCTCATATACTAAGTCTTCAAAATCTGAAAACTAATCATTTTATCAGTTCAAACAGTTATTTTAAATAATACATAAAACGTCCATATTCTGTTGGTGTTTATGGCAGATAGTAATTCGTCGTGCTAGCCACCTAGCGACCGATAAATCGCACTTTAAACGAAGGCCTCCCTTTGTTTCTAGGGCGCCCTACGACCTCTCAGGTCCGTCCCTTACTGGTTTACACCGATTCTAATTACACTTTCAAGTCACACACACACACACACACACACTCACACGCAAGACAACAACATAACAACATCGAATTCCCAAAAGCAAATCTGTATTTGCTCATACTGTTATTTATATACAATGTGACATGCACTTCCAAAAGTACATGTAAAATGTACAGTCACCTCCAGCACACTAATATATATATTTATATATATATATCTATAACGAATTACTTAGAAATAATATTTACATCACAGATGAGGTGGTTAACATGTCTCATATATATATTTACTCCTATCTGCCCAGAAAAGAAAACAAAACTTGCAAAATATGTACCTCCAATATCTGTAACTGTACACTCATCCCAATCAATAGATTACTTTTGCATATATATATATATATATATATATATATACACATACATACATATACGGGGATACACACACACACAGGTATACCTAAATCTCTCTACTGGAGATTTGAATCTAATTCAAACGTACCATACAAGAGCCCAATATGTGTATAAATTCTGATGCCGACCTGTCCAAGTCAGCGCCGAAATCAACTGACGACGCCAATCTAGATGAACTGTAAGAAGTTATTCAGTAACATAGAGAGAGCACGTAGTAATCTATCGTCTATAATGATCTGAAATGGCGAACGATCGAAGAATGAAGAAAACGTCGTTAACAGAGAAAACTTAACTCGGAAAAAGTTGTTTTAGATGCGACAGAACACCAGTGGCATTAAATCAAGGGGCCTAGCCACAAGCCAGCCGAGCGGAACGGGCATGTTTTCTTATCGAAAGCGGGCCTGTTCCCGGGGAGGTTGGACAAGAGACGCGTAATTAAACCAATAGCAATCAATACACAGTGGGGTGATATACCTCATAAAATCGATCAACAATATGTATATATACACGTCCATAGCCCATCCAGCTGTTTCGCTTGTGCAAGTGGAGGCTGATTGCAAAGTCAGTGGATCACATTTCATGGCGTAACAGGAAGCGCTCTCTCTCTCACCCCACACACACACACACACACACACAATACAGTAGAATAAGAATAACACGTAGATCAGACTAACAGCAAACCAGAAACATTCAATCAGGCCTCCATTTTCAGTAACTGAAAACAATTATCAAAGCACAAGCAAAAGCCAGTGCAGCCACACACACACACACAGTGGATACACAGATGTGCATACGTTGCTATACTGTGAAAGCTGCACACAGCGCAGTTCCACATCGGCCACTCATTATAGATATTAACACCTGTTGCTCGGTGGCAATATCTGATTTTTCCAAATGCCAAGCGCAGGTAGCCAAACACATCAGATACACGTCAAATTATAACAGCGCCAACTGGTTTATATCAAAACAAACAAACTGTCTTACAGATCTAACGGGATGTATCTTCCCAAAAGACCACAACACTCATCTACATAGTCAGCTTCCTGTTCAGAAAACAATGATGATCAAAACTGCCCCAATCGAGATCTGATACTGATTTTTCAGACAATGAAATAACACACCAAACTACACAAATTAGCACGCATGCACACACACACACACACACACACACCAAGAAAGAGATAACAGATCCGTATTCTAGTAGCCGGTAAACAGACTCTTGCCATAAACAGTCATACTGAAGGGAAGTGCTTCATTTCACATTCAAATCAATAGCCACCATTCCTTGACCTCCTTATCAGATGGTGATTGGGTGAGCAGTCTAAAACGAAGTGGCAGGCCACTCACAAGAAACAAACAATGGACAGTTCCGAATAAACTCAAAATCCATGGGAATGCTACACAGAGAGAGAGAGAGACGTACTTAACAGTCTATAGCATGCTCCGTACTTGGACGGAGCACGTTCACAAACAAGTAAACAAAAACAACAACAATTAATGAAGACAACCATGTATATCACAGGACTGCACCAAGTACTGATATTTTCAGTTTGGAAAACATCTCCGTCGTCATCGATTGTGGTAACCATCTGTTGAGAAACGGAACTGACATATTGCGGTGTCAACTCGACTTGCATATGGTGCTAAATTACAATCAGATTATCAGAGTAGAAAAATGACACCCCGGAGCAAATTTGGTTACGCGCCATTTTTTCGACTCATCGCAGAAGGATGTCAGCGGAGAGGTTACAGAGTTTGGAAAGAACGTTTTAAGGATAAGGGCTGTGTTCATGTTTAGAAGTGGTATCCTCCAAATGTTCCATCCAATCTCGAGCCAAAAAAATAAACAGAGCTGGTCGGATGGGACGCGGCGAAATCTCCAACGGATTCCATGAAAGTGCCAGACTTGAAACGCGTGTTGTGATGCAAACGGCTGGAAGTTGTGACGGAGACACGTGGTGGTGTCCTTCTATAACAGCTCTGATGATGTGACACAAGAAAATAAGGCGCTTACAGTTCCAATCCCCAAAGTAAGATACAGAGACCATTCCTCGATTCTGTCCACAGTTCATTATGGTCATTCACTTTGAGAAGGCAGCTATAACTGCCCACATAAGCTCATTGGCCCCCTCCTTCATGGTCTCCTGCTCAAAGTCTAAATCCAGCAGCTCGCGAACGCGTTTCATCGCCACCTCGTAGTCGTCGTCGGAGAGCGGCGCAAATGCATTCTCCAGAACATCAGAGGCATGTGCCAGATAGATCAGAGCTAGCATGCGCTTGTCCATGCGATGTGGATCATTGACCCATCTCGATAACACAGACTCCTGTACACGCTTGACGAGCTTCGACTTGATCTGGTTGTCTGTCAGTGGGTGTGTGGTCATGTCAAATAGCAAGAAGTTCTGCTTCTCCGTTGAGCAGACGCCCTTCTCAACGAGGTTCTTCGCCAGACGTTCTCGCACATTTCTCAGCTGGTATTTCAGCTTCAGTGGATTCCATGTCTCACCTGAAAAAAGAAATAAACCAAATCATTACGCTTCGCATAAAAAGATATCACTGACAACAAATCAATAACACGTCAATAGTGATAATCTTCATATACCTAATTTAACCATTTTTAGGTTGGGGAATTCGAATTGATGGGCAATTCCAATTCAAACTCTTTTTAAAATGGAATTGATAAATTTGGAATTGAAGTTTATTATAAAACAATTTTAACCACAAATTAATTTTTTAATTCAGTAACTCAGTTAACACAGTCAATCTAACGGTCTATTCACACACTACAATCACTGGACACGGAGTTCTGCTATGGGTTGAACAAAGGTCCATATTAAAGAAACAGAATCCATTAATACAATTCTGGCTGTATATTTTACGGGGAAAATTCACTGACTCGTGGAGCATGCAGACCTTGCTGAACGATGAACATTTTGAATTATACAAGTAAACGAAGGTCTTGCAGACCTACATACAACTTCGAAAAAGGGTTTCATTTACCAATGCTGAATTATTAAGTATTCAGCGGAAGTTCATTATTAGCTAAATATTTTTCTGCATATTCTGACAACTATTAGATGGGACTGACAGTTTCTTTAAAGAAAGATCTGAACCTGAAAAACAGACTTTGCCCACACACAGAACTAAAAAGGCCATGAAATCTATTAACTTCAACAATACTAACCACTAAGGTACTCGATCCAGCTTTGTGTTGTCTCTGGTGGGCTCGTCTCCTTGATGTGCTTCAGGGCTTCGTCTAACAGGACATCGCCTGTTGGAGTGTCAGACTTGCAGATTACTTTACGGTTGAGCAAACTCCGTCTTCTCATGCCCGTCTTCTCCAGCTCCAGGCGGCCGCGGAGAGCCAGTTCTGTCAGGATACAGCCCCTCAATCCAGATGATATGCAATCATTCCAGAATGATGTGTACCCCTGCCAATACAAGAAAAGAGGATAATCTTTAGTTCAGTTTGTAAAAACCAGTGTCTAGTATCATCCGTTCCTGATATGTCAGCATTTTAGTTCTACTGGAATTATGCTTGCTTCAGAACAGTGACTGTAACCAATATCAGTCAAATGGAGGTACAATATAAAGAAAGATGAAACAACCTTCAGATGTGTCCACCCCAAGATTCGAACTCGGGTGGCAGTGATTCGTGGTCCAACGTGCTACCAAATAGACCATGGAGCAATATAAAGAAATGCATGTAGAAAAACAAAGCACTCAGACATACTCAACTAGGGCCAGAACTGTAAGATCATCAACACTAGCAGTTGTAACCAGCAGTATATATTAATAATTTTAAATGTCAGCCAATAATTAATTCAAAACAGGCTACATGCCAATATCACGCTTTTTTTAAGGAATTGGAATTTGCTACAAAACATTTAATTCACAAATTAATTTCACACATTTATGAACAATTTCTGATCAAGAAAAATATCAATCCCGAGCAGGTCACTTGATAACAAAAAACGCCACAAGTTGGGTGCGTATTATTTTTTAGAACACGGTGTGACCCGCATATGATATTCAGTGTAAATGCTTCAGTCGGGTTCACGACAAAATGATTGACCACAAATTGGACTGAAATTTCCTATCATCTGCCAAATGTATGATTGAGTGAGAAAGGTTTAACAACACACAGATACCAGCGGGTCACTCAACGTCCACTTCTTTTAGCAGACTCTTATGATACACACGAACGGGCAACAGACCAATATAACATCCTGAATGAACCTGTAGGAGTCGGCATTTAGTTCCGTGTTTGGAACAAAACATTAACGCTCGGAAATAAACTGTGGATCTTTTCCATAGGAGCGAGGTTTTAAAACATTTACCAACAAACGTATCATCAGAGTGAAAAAAGCAAACATAATATCTGCATAACTGTGCCTTTATATATTTGTTTAGGTTAACAAAATCAATTTTAAATTCAGGCGTATCAGTTACATTCGTGATCAATACAACTGAAATGGGCAAGCATCGGGCTCTGTGCGCTTATTCATTAATTTGTCAAATGGGCTAGCCATTAACTATAATTATCTGGAATATTTATTGGTGCGGATCTCGCAACATAGTGATCATTTCAGATAATAAGTGCCATTTATTTGGTAGAAAGATTGGCTCATGATTGTCACGTTTCAACAATTCTACATCATTTCAATATTCAAGGAGTGTGCTTTTCTTAATTATCGAACTATCATTGAAAACTATATGGCCTTTTTGTGTGCATGTTCATATCACACACACACACACACACACAGATAGCTCTCCTAATACCACAAATGGTATCTGCCACATTCAGCCTATTCAGAGCTATCACACCACCCAAAAAATATATTTGCTGAGGGAATTCTACACCAAAAAAGAACCATGGCCCTTATCAACAAGCATTAAAACACAATGTTTTAACTAAATCAAAGATCCAAACCCATCCCCACCCTGATCCAAGATAAAACAGGACACATAAATCAGTCTGTGTGAGGACAAACGTGGAGTGATGGCTTCTGGCTAGAGGCCAAACTGTACCAGCTCACTTGTGAATCAAACTGGCTTAGTGATTAACTGACCGAAACGATTGGAAACGGGGGGCGGCCTCAAACAACCATAATCGAAGACAGATCAACAAGAATAGAATGTAAAATGGCATAAAAAAATGGCCTTAAAGGTGATAGATACGTATTCTGATATTCAAGTCACCTTAAATTTGTATCATTTCTTGTAGAATTTACCGTTAAAATGCCCCAACATGCCCTTTTTTCCCATCTATTTGATCTGAATCTTTCATGAATGCACTATTTGGAGTGTGAAGTCATCGAAGTCAAAGGAAGACAGTGAGCTGCCATTTTTTACTCCAAAAAATCATGATCCAGCGAGTGCCATTTGGATGCCAAGACACCATCATCATTATGAAATCTATCATGTATAGATTATCTAAAGATCTAACTAGGATGAGAATGTAGGTCAACAGAGGAAGATCATAAGACAACCACTGTAGTCTAGAATGGTTCAAACTTGGATCATCATGGGCTATAGTTGGGGACTTTCCTACTCGTGGTCGTGCTGAATGGGAGGAGGTCTGAGGTTCGAATCCCGGCTGCGGCACAATAGTAGGAGTTTTTCATTCAACCGGCAAGGTTTTGTCTGCTGAATATGCCATATATTGTAAATTATGATTGTTTTAGAGTTAGATCCCATGATAAAGCAGTAAATTACAGACCTTATGGGTCTCCCTCATTTGAGGTAGCCAAACCAAGTAAAATGAAACACATCCGCCATCTAACTTTTTACATGAAGATAATGCACACTGTTCCATTTATCCAGGTATACATCTAACAGGCTCGTTATCCATCTTAAGAAATCATCTGCCAATAGTGGAATACCACACCAACCAATCAGGAGCTGGCTTGACTCAATTACGATTTTCTATAAGACATTATTTTTTGTACACCTTATTATCAGTGAAATGGATTTAATGTTACTCGAGTTACTGAAGTATAGGAATTTCACTAATCAGAATCTAACCGCCGAAAGGACACATGGAATTTATAGCTCTTATCTTTGTCTCCAATGACATCAAGTGGCGCAAAGGCACCACTACAGAATGAATGAGAGACCATTCCAACTTATCACAAGTCTCCGGAATTAATCCAAGCGGGGGAAAAAAACATCAGGCTGCGAGTTTATAATAGACGAATCTGCTGTCAAAACTAATAAACATGTTCAAACTCTTCCCGTTACCCACAGTAAAACAACACTTCTAGCACAAAGTTCACTAACCAGGTGTATATGTTCATTCTCAATTTTTTACTTAAAATGCTCACTTCACCCATGAAATTTCACCCAGTGAATTAATTATATTAAACCAAAAGTTATGTACAAATCCATCAAATCATTAATAAAACACTACATACACACAACCAATAGTATATAGTTTTAAAAACAAAATTCACTGACAAAATCAACAAATATAAAGCACCATTTTTGATAAAAGATGACTGACAACTGTCAGTAAATATAAACAATATATACAAAAGACATCACACACAGTTTAGTGTCATAGTTTATTCACTACCAAATTATTATGAAAATATCAGAAACTAACCCAAACCTAACAACACAATTATAATAAATACATAACTGCAAATATCAACATCATCGTCATCATCGGGTATTTGAAGTTTATTTTGTGGTGCAAAGGTCAGCTTAAGATAACCCACACAAAAAACCTCAGCTCCATGTGTGACCTATTTCAGAGGCAGTAGTTGGGCTATGGATTTGAACCTTTATCCACAGATGTCAACAGGGCAAGACTTAGCCTATTAGGTGCAGATGGGGGGGGAGGGGGGGGCTGTGTTGTAACTAGGCCACACAAGTCAACCGATCTTTAGCGTTCCTCATTATATTTTAGGCCAATTTCATGAATTAAAATCTTTCCGCTCAGAAACTACTGGTTCATCTGGATACTTCCAGGTACCGGTAAATAAGCCTGCCACAGCCCAATCCAATTGCTGAAACTGACCATTACAGATGATGGCCAGATGGATAGCTAGCTAAGGCCTAGTCCAGAAGTGATACAAATTTGAATAAAAGAAAAGTATTCAACACAAACAAATACCGGATTATGCTAAGCAGTGAAGTAAACAATCTCGTTATCTGTTTTGCTCTACAAATTCCAGTCAGTGAAAAATAAACGCATGGAAATGTTTGTTTGTTATGACAATGTTGATAGCTATAAACATGTCAGCTCCCCCCAAAAAAATAAATAAATAATACATATAGATATGCAAGCAATCTCACGGCGACATCATCCCAGACCCGGGTTCTAATACGTGTGTGTGAGATTCATACTACTAGTACATTCCAAGAGATAAAATCTAGTTTCAGTCACCTATACTTCAGCCGCCACACAGACGATTTCCGGTAATACCAGGTACCGAGCAGGCAACAAAGACAAAGGCTTAGCCAGAAATGAAGGTTTTGTGTGTGCAAAAAAAACTAAACAGGGTGTGCAGAAAAAAGTAGCTGAAATACGTGCACGGTCGTGTATGGTTAAACTGGCTGTGTTTTTAGAAAACTAGCTGTGCAAAACACAGCTGGCTGGTTGGGCCATTGGAAGCCAATAATTTATAGTAGATTGTTCAGCCTCGGTGCTAGTCATACCTGGGTCATATTGTTACCAGAAACAGCCTACAGTAACAGTCAGATACAAACCAACATCCTATAGGTTTACGACGCATTGCTGTAATCGCTTTGCTATCAGATAGTACCACCATATAGGTGATAAACACTAATTACTGACCTCTTCATTAGAATTACCCAGCATCTGATTATCAGATAATATCAACCTTTCATACTGTCAATAACCGAAGTCACGTATGTATCATAAGCTTGGCTTCGTTTTCTTGGCTTCGTTTTCTTCTTCGTTTTCTTATTAAATGGGAGATTATTACTTCAGCTGATAATTGGATCTCTTTTTAATTAGAAGATTTACTGAAGCCATTGGTAGTGAATTTATCATTTGATTGTAACACCTATATTATTATATTAATAAAGAGCTCTTATAAAAGAATTTTTTTATAGAATAGTCACTCTTGTGAAGAAAAACCCACCTAACTTAAGTGAGTAAAGAAATACTGGTTTATCAAGCTGGGCTCAGGTAAACCAGTTTCACTCCACTCCAGTCAATGTTAACTGTACTAAGGATGAATGTTGTTTAACGACACGTTAACTGTACTAAGATATGATTCATTATCTCTGGTCAGACACAAAGCTCATTGTTAGTGAGGTCAAAACCAGACTGAGTATGAGAAACGTGTTCAAGTAAAGGTCTGCATTAACAAACAAGTCACCATACTGTCATCACAGCGGAGTACACACAGTTGCTCAACAAGAAAATGAAAAAGTAGACACTTGCTCACCAGTGAATTTTTAATAAGAAAAAGGGAATTTGTAATAAAAATATTAAATGATTTCTTAGTATCCTATTAGTATATATTTCTTAGTATACTATTACCTATATAATTACTGGGATGAATATTACCAATTAGTAGGGCATCAAAGTTCGGCGTGATCAATATTACCTTTTTTCTCATTAAAAATTAACTGGTGAGCAAGTGTCCACTTTTTCAATTGCTTGGCGAGCAAGTGTCCGGGTGAGCAACTGTCCTACACCCCGTTACAGCACATACCTTTATGTTAAGTGGAGTAGTGTCCTATGACATTGACACACAATGGGTTACCCAGGCACATAATGATCTTGAATTTATGTCCATTTATCAGACTTCCTTGAGACACAGCCTAACAATATTACTGATAAGAATGGAAACATTGAATTTAGGAAACACTGTAAGATTTCAATCAGGTTCCTTTGTACACACACAAAACCATTACATCACATTTTCAATAATTCAGCAGCGTGCCGACCACTTCTCTGAAGCAGGTCATTTGTGTATCTGTTATTCCTCACAATAGCCAAACAATAAGGGTAAAGTAATATTTAGGTGCCCATCACTGAGATTTCACTGCACAGAGCCTTTGTATCACTCCTGCACAGCAAGCACACTTCATAATAGAAATGATGTAGATGACATAACGTACACTCACTAGCAGAACCCATTCAAAAGCACTGTACACTGAAATCACATATTATTAAAACTAATGGGCCAAGAACCTACTTCGAAATATACCATATTCTTCCATCTATAAGTATAATGCACAATTTTTTAAACTGTTTTCCTTTGGGTTTTCTTTGTATATACCACCAATGCGCAACATTAACGTTCAATGGGGACCAGTGTTTCAAAGCCAAGTCTGGTGTCAGTGCCACGGTACTGGACATGTCGGTCTAGTGTCCATTTTAATGGAAAAACGAGTACAGGCTAATTCTAACAAATAACCAAGCGCAGGATCTGTTTATTAACATATCAAAGAACAACACATAAATAACTTCACCGACGATGTTCCATTAAATATAAACCATTAACTAGATCTCAAGCAGAATACCAAAAAAAAAACAAGTGCAAACAAACTTTCAAATCACACTAAAAAATTGGTAGGATATCCAACTTATAGCTATGTGCATATGCAAGCGTTGTGCTAATCTTTTTGATACTATAATGGAATGTTGCCAAATAAATAAAATCAATAAATAAAGCTGTCATTAAGTCCGGACTTTCATGCACACATTTGATATAAAGATAGTACCGAATATCAACGATGATTCCATATAAAGATATTGAATGCTGCCCAGAGACAAACTCCACATATGCGCATACATGTAGGAGACGTTTTACTGAACGATCGTCAGTTTATGTGCATATTATATTTAAAAAGTTTGGACTTTACACTTTTTCAATCAATGTATTTCAATTTTCATACAAAGAAAATAAACATGTGCATTTAAAGTCAGGTTTGCTGACACAAAACATGGGAGTTGTGGAAGCTCAAGAATTGCAGATTTTACTGCCTGGCCATCAGATACATGACAACAATGATAGGACTGATTTTGGAAACAGTGATGTTGAAGTTATTACAAGCCACTTCAAGGACATATGTGAAAACAGTGATGTTAAGATTGATGATGCTTTGACAGAATGGGACGTGATGAAGTCCAATTTTGATAGAAGGCAAGATGATGCAGGCCAACATAAATATGAACCATACAATGTTAAATACATTTAGTTTTTTGTTTATTTATGAATTAGGTCTACTTGTAATCTAATTCGCCGGGTCGTAACATCAAACATGTAAGTAGGTTAACCCAGGTTCTCTATCACTTGATTAACCTCTTAACTGATTTGAAAATTATCTGATAACCAATCAGCTGACAGGTCCAGCTGTTGATCAGATAAGTCTGATCCAGATCCTGTAATCCAAGAATGGTTAAAGGGCAGCAAATGTAGGAGGAGATGAGGATGCGGAGGAGACGTGGTGAAGAGGAGGAAGATCGGGAAGAGGAGGATGTAATCACAAACTTTGAAATAGATGATGGCAACAGTGATGCTAATGGATTGGAATATGACATGACAGAGGATGAAGTTTTACAGACTGCGGACATTTAAAATTTAACAACCAGTTATGCCTGCATTATTATGATGGATTACCTGCTGACGTAAATAAACCTTTGAAATTTAAATTAATGTTTTTTTCCTTCACCCGAGAAGCCATTTTGTGCCCAAAGTGCAAAATGACTGTATTTGAATGGTACTTGCTTCATTTTTCATGGAGGTACGATCTTTGGAACTTTTTTGCTCACTCGGTCTAGTGTTAAAATATTTTACTAGATCTGCAGGTCCAGTAAGGCTACAAGTTAGTTTCACACACTGATACACCATAACTAAATGTATCCAGTTTTTTAAAGAAAATGAAAATAGACTGACAAAAGTGATATATTTTATTGTTAAGATGATAATAAAATTAAAAAAAACAAATAACAATATTTAAACATATCTGAGCACTACATTGTTCATATTTTTCAAGCACAAATCAATATTTGAAAGAAAAAACCACACAAAGTTAGGAAATTTAGCCAACTTCCCACGTTCTGGTTTCTTTTGTTTAGGTAACTTTAACAGACAGTCTTTTAGTCTACCCACTCTAACTGAACTCTCTGCAACTGAGAACTCCCTACCAATGGCACGATAGGCAATGATACGTAGCTTTTCTTTTGGAGTGTACAAGTTTCTAACTCTACCTATGACTCTGTCAACGACTAGCTAGGATTTATATTGCTGTTTATAATACTGCAAACTTAAATCCTTGCGTGTTTACGGTTATTATAATAAATCACTTAATTTCCTTGTTTGTCTAATTATTAATTTTGAGCACCTGTAATTACCAAATGATCATTATGCAAGGTGTGAACATAAATTTATCACTATCAAAAAAATTCGTGAAACACTCTTGATGGCAGTGGTATAATCCATATTTCAGGACGTTTAACGACATAAAAGAAGTATCCACACAGTACCTATGACAAGTAAAGTAATTACTGGGCTGGTAATTGTGACCTGAAACAACCAAGTAGGTATCAACTTCGGGAAACTCTGCATTTAAAATAAACATTTATCAGATGGCACCTCAATGGCCTATCTGGCCGCAGATTTACAGCACCTGGATTAGAATCCTGGCCGGGCTATGCAATTTCTATTTAGCCTATGGTATACATAAAGTGACTTTAAAACAGCCAGCTCATTTATTACAAATATTAGATAAACGACAAGTTTAGTATCAAGGGTAATACTACAAGTCAGCCGTGTGTTATGCTGTGGATGAAGAGAGAATGTAACAGCAGTCTCAAATATTGATGATTCTCACTAATCTCAGTGTCTGTTATCAGAAGTGGGACAGCTTGATCCTAGAAATGTCAATTATGGAACAAAGTAGCCAAGACTCCGGCCAGTTGAATTATCCACTAATGCTACGATAGTCAGTATCAGACAGGGGGTCAGTATTGACAATAATGTTCTTTTTTAAATTATGCATAGAATGTAGAAGTTTCCCAGCCAACAAAATATGCCAAGGGAGTAAGTAAATATATTCTCTCTGTGGAATTAGTGATCTGGGATCACTGATCCCTTCATTATGAACATGCATGTTATAAGATGGTAAAAGGTAATATATGTAATCTTTAAGTTTAACTAATAGTATTACAACAGGTGTGCATAAAAAAATTAAAAAAAAAACCCCACAATTTTGTAATCATATTTGAAATACTTAAAGTATTTAAATATATTCACATTTGCATGTACTTGTATTTGACATGATGATTTTTTTATATTAATTACCTTACAAATGTATTTGACCCCATCCCATGTCTGTTCTGTACAGTTTCACTTTTTCTATCACGAGTAGAGTAGAAATACATTTCTACTTTGGCAGAAACCCATCTTCTCTGCAAGGGGTAATTTTCCAGATCAAATAAAAGTAACTAGATTAGAATCCAAACCTAACCTGAAGGATTACAATGTCAATTCAGCACTAAGCACTACAGATGTTGCAGCTATGTGGAACCAAGCTATTTTACCAAAGGACTGGCAGGTTTAACCTGCCTGCTGGGTTAAACCTGGGTTGGGCTAAACTGGATTTTAAAAAAAATTTGGGCCAAATTCAACACTAATTAATTAAATAAAACACACTAAATGTAAATTATTATAATATATACATTTATTATCTATATTAAGCACACAAGTAACAGTATACTACACAAGTGTTCAGACATTCACTAGTCTAATTCAGCACCATCACAAAGTTCACGATAGCAATAAACAAGCTTGGCTGCTTTCTCCAGACCCAACCTGTTAAGCATCTTGGTCTGGATAGCACCAAAGTTGGAGAAAATCCTTTCGGTTGAGGCTGAACTTGATGGAAAATGGAGCAGCATAACGGCTAGATCAGGATTCACACCCTTACATGTCAATCATACACTTTTAGCAGGTACCGTGATCACCTGCCACACAGGATTAAGTGAAGCCATTGGCACTGCATGGTCAACCACAGTTTGGTATACCAGCATTATAGTCAAGGGAAGTGTATTTTCTAACTGTTTCTGCGTATCCCATTGCTGAATAGATCAATTCACCTACTGGGCTTCAGAAGCACAATATCTCAAATATTGGATTATGTTGATTGGTGCACATTGTCAGCATCTTAACATCTAAAAAATGCATACCATTCAAACAACTACTTTTCATGTATATATATAATTGTGAGTCAGTATACTGTATTCTGAGAAAAACCCAGGTTAAACTAGTAAAATCTAGTTTCAAGGTACGCTAAATGGGCCGAGCGACCTCCAAAGGTAATTAGACGAAGTCAAAGATGAAACAACCTTCAGATATGCCCACGCTGAGATTCTAACACGGGTAATAGTGACCTGTGGTCCAACACGCTACCGCTAGACCACGGAGGTGCCCGGTTGAAGTAAAGAACTCAATCGACTGTAACTGTGGCATTGGCACATCCTTTTAATGATCCCGGAAAGATTATGACAACCAACTAAATCCTAGATAATTCATTCTCTAAACATTCACCATAGTTCTCTTATCCACTCAAAATTATTCCCTGATATATAGAACACACCTGAAGTCGAGATGTCCCACTTCCAGTATCATTTAAAACACGAAAATTTTCAATTTCAGCCACAGTCCAAACCATAAAACCACTTTTCTACCTTTGAAATGAAGCAGCAAACATACTATTTTTAGCTGTATCAAATTCACCAAAGTTTATTTGGGGGGTGGAACGAGCTCATCGGTAAAGATTAAAGGGGCGGAATTCACCTGTTGAATTGGTTTTTCTGATTTCACTATTTGTACCCGACAGTCAACACAAGTGACAAACAGGAAATACGACATTAGACTTGTGGTTTAAAAATCATACACAATTAACCTCGTGACATGATTAGGTTGAATTTATAAAAACGGAGAAAATATCACTAGCTTCCAGCCATATTTGTATACCTCTCGGTCTTTCAATCCTAACAAAAGGACCTCTTCCATTAATGTCAATCTAGTCTCCTTGGAATCCAAATCTTCATCCTCCACTCTTCGTTTTTCTTCGTCTGACCCAATCTCCTCTCCCTTCGAAGTTATGGACTGGTGTGCAACATTGCGACGCTGCACTAGTCCTTCCTTCATGTGTGCTAAACTCATTGGAATGGTGCGGACATAAGATGAATGAAAAAAAGTGGCCGAGAATCCAAACGTTACACGCAAACACTCGTCAGAAACTGTCAATATGGCTTCTTCTCTGCCATGGGTGACGTCACACTAAACGTCGAACTTTTCCGAGTAAAATCCGAAATCGTTCCCGCTTGTGTGAGGGCGTATTTTTAATATTGGGCCTACTAAATAAAGACAGATGGCCTAATTTTATTTAAAGGATTTAATCCAGTACATAAATTAAATAAATGTAAACCTCCAGCTTTAGCCATACTAAATGAATACGGACAAAATGTTAGCCTTATTTTCCATTGGTCGGGGCTTTCGGCCATTTCTGGCTTCAAAGGAAAATGACTTGTTCAGTTGTTGACTTTCGTAATATTTATTTATCATTTACTCATGCTTATGTGTTGATCTGCTTTATATCTCCGCATTTTAACCTGATTCCCTCTTTAAAATAATATGCAATAAACTGCTTCATCATATATGTTTGTTTCATAGTATCAATTGATGAATTGATCAACATGATAATGATTTAATTGTAGACTACCTCAGAACAGTAGAACTAGACTCTACTGTTGAACATCGGTGTCATTTTAAACGCCCGTATAAATAAGACCATTTTTAGAAAATAGAGTCAAATACGCTAAGTTGCAGTTCATTTGAAGGGAACTATTGCTATTTTATGCTTCATTTTACAACATACGTTGTGAAATTAATATGTATATTCTCAAATTATTATTTAATATATATATATATTATATATAATCTAATACAAATATATATATATATATAAATTAATAGTCTAATGAAAATTTCAATATAATATAATTGAATGTAAAGAAAATACCTTTTGATATTTAATAACCAATAAAAGGAAAGCAAATATTTAGTGCAGTCCTATTGTATTTACTTATCTCCAAGGAGAGTGTAGTACAGACTAATAGAAGAGCTAAATAGTTTCTTTCAGATAATTATCAGCATGAGTGTGAGAACATATAATCCGTCCGTCAGGGTTGGAAATTGGAATGAAGACATACAACTAGAAGAGGTATCTCATAATAATATAATCATTAAATATATTTTAATAGTAATATTTACACATTATATTATATATAGATCTATAATATATTATATTTATACTTTATAAAGATCTATTAGATTTATGTCATATAGATTTAATATATATATATATATATATATATATATATATATATATATAATATATATATAATATAGAAAGATATATATATATATATATATATATATATATATATATAATGAGCATTTATTTGAATCAGTCAGTGCTGCCTTATTATATTTTTAAATTATGTAATTAATAATAATTATTATTATTACTATCTTCTACGACAGTTGAGTCATAATTTACCTATTCATTGTGATTGTCGATCTCTATAAGTCTTTGTTTGATGTATCCTAGATTCCAAGTAATGTTAATAACATATTATTTGGGGTATTATTATATCACATATTATTTGTACAGCGCCTTTGAATGGCTCATGCTAGTAAGGGCTTTATTAAATATACATTATTATTATTTTTCATATAAGCGTGTAGAGATTGGTTTATGTTGGACTTCAATTATCCCATGTTTCAGTGTACTTCCCTCGCCACAATTTAGTTGATATTTGAGATTGCCTCTATACTAAAGTGCATAAGTTTTATATGTCCAGTGCTCGTCAAAAGGAGACTTAATTAAAAGTGTTTTACTGTGATGAGGCTGAAGCTGTTTTTTCTTCATAGGGAGTTCAAGTCATTCACCACTCTTTTGCTAAAACAGTGTTTTCATAACTCTGTTTGACATCTGTGCTTGGCCAGCTTTAGACTATGTCCCCTTGTTGTGTGTGAGCTTTCCAGTACTACTCTTGTTAACATGGTCCCTGAACATCAGATATGGATCAACTTAAATATCAAGGTCCTTCTTTAGTGTAGTTGTAACATAATTTTCCTGTCCTTTATCTTGTTTGGGGGAAAATGAGCAGCACTAGCCACTGTAGCTAGTTGATTTTGTGAAGTACTAGCTAGGGATTTATTTACTGATCCTGATTTTGGGCGGGTGTTGGCAAGAGAAGGGTACGCCTGAATTTTTTGAAATTTAGCCCACAAAGAAGCCATATGGGAGCATTTCAGAGTTTATTCTACCATTTTCTTTTAACTATAAAAATGTTGAGTTTGGGATTTATTTTAAATGATTTCCTGAAAAAGGTATATGTGCTGTAATTTCCTCAAGTGGGAGTTTTCTTCTCTGTTTCGTTCTGATTTTCACTAGTTATTTCTGTTTACAAAAAATATAAAGGTATAAATGTCGAGGTTGTGTTGATAACAGCAGATGATGTGCCGTTTACTTTAACTTTCTGTTTTCTGTCAGTTGGGAAATATGTTATCCAATTCAAAATGCTTCCACTTGTTCCATAGCTAGCATTTTTCTTTATCAATCATTTGTGAGAAACAGAGTCAAAGCTTTCTGAAAGTCAAAGTGTACTACATCGTGACACATATATTATTATCCAGCTGGTCAGTCCAAACTTCATGTACATGCAGTAGCTGTGTGATGCATGACATCATGTTGATGTTTCATTAACAAATCTTTTGATGTCATATGTTGTACTAAATTTTGCCTGATAATGGACTCCAGTAGCTTGCAGCAGATGGCTGTGAAGCTAACTGGGCGATAGCTCCCTAACTTCCATTTGCCACCATTCTTGTAGATGGGTGAAATGTTGACCATCTTCCATGCTGTTGGTACGACACATTCTGAGAAGGTATCTACTGTTTCTTTCAACAGTCTTGGATGTATACTGTCTGAACCTGATGATTTGGTCGCATTTCGTTTATTTAGTCCCTCCTTGATCTTCTGGATGGTGACTTCTACATGTGTGAGTGGCATTATTCCTGGGATATTTTCACAATTCGAAGCTTCTCTGTCATCCACTGTGAATATACTAATGAAGAATTTGTTTAGCACAATTCCGCTTTCTCCTGGTCTGTATGGCATAGTTTCTCATCACCGATTAATTGTGGTGTGACATTCTTTAGATTGGTTTTGGTGGAAATGTACTTATTGAATGCATTGGCTTCTTAGTGTGCATTTCTCAAAATCCTTCATAGCTTGTTGACAATACTCTGCATGACTGGTTGGTTTTGTATCTTGCAGTATGATGTGTAATCTCTGACATCTTGAACTTAATGTACTACTTTTAATAATGCTTTGCTCTTCATCCACATGGGTTTCTCTTTCTGGTTTATGTTTTGATTTGAGGTGTTATTTGGGATATACAATATCATTATTATAATTATAAGGCTGCCAGGATGGAAACTATGATTTTATCAAATTACGCGTCTGGAAGATTTCACCACCAAGTCTATTTGCCAGTGAATAGCTAGATCTACCAAATTTGCCACTATACAAGTGGTTTTCGGTGAAATAATAATAATGTAAATTTAATGAAGTACCCTTACTAGAAGCAGCCATTCAAAGGCGCTGTACAGTGAAAAAATATTTTCTGATGAAAGCAACATTGAACAGGTGGGTTTTAGAAGAAAATAATTACTTGACGTGATTTATATACTCTTAAACTGTATCTCCTTTTCTTACATTACATGCAATTACTTACAATTACCAGTTTTAAGTGCATAAACAAATAAAATCTCTACACGGGACAGTTGTTATTGTTTGCATTCAATTTCTTAATAAGGCTTGAATTATTTTATTCTTAAAACATATGTGTATAAGTATATAGATCTATGATAAACTGTTTTCACTTGATAACCACAAGAGGGGCGCCTCCGTGGTCTAGCGGTGGTGTGTTGGACCACAGATCACTACCACGTGTGTTTGAATCCCGGCGTGGGCATATCTGAAGGTTGTTTCGTCTTTCGCTTCGTCTCATTACCACTGGAGGTCGCTCGGCCCATTTAGCCTACCTTGTGCACAGAAGTGGCTGTAAAACATCAATCATCATCATCTTCATAACCACAAACAATATGGGTACATTTTTCATGTACCGGTAAGATCCTTTACATCGTGCCGTTTTTGTGTCAACTGCAGCATCACCATAACATGCTGTCAAACCATGCTGTAGTATAAATACATCATTTAATCTCTAAACGAACCACATCCAGATCTCTGTTCATTATTTGTTTTTCTTAATTATGAGGCAATTTATTTAATATTTTTAGCATCTAGGTTTATTTGAAATGCTATTAAATATTCAAATCTAAAATATGTTTAATCATAAATAGACCTAAAACTGGTTAGCTAATTAATACTTGAATAATTGGTGTTAACGTGTATGCCTTTCGTGCATTTTATCAATGTCATACTGGATTTATTACGATAAAATAGTTTTCATAATAAGGCACATTATGCCATAATTTACACCTATTATTACATATATCAGCCTTTTATTGTTTTAACTCTTTTTGTGTAAATACTAAACTAATTGAGATCTAAATACCACTACATTATACAGAATATTGTGATGTCATTTTGTGACATTTATAGCTTACATTACAACCTCTTTGATAAAACACTGTGCCTGAGATTAAATGGGGTTTTGTTTGGCATTATGAGGGATGTAGACATGGAATAAGAATATTCTATCAATTATGAAAATTTAGAATTAATCAATCTTTTTAATTGTACTTTAGGTGTTGTATCATGGCTGAAAATGATTGGTCAAAGTGATATTGAGATGTTGTTCACATTATGTTGTACAAAATGTTGTACATGTTATGTTATCCAAAGTATTGTACACATCAAACAGATGGTACTTGTAAGCGTTATGGTTATATACAAACTGTTATTATAACATTCTTTATTATTATTATTATGAAGAATTCATTTCGACAAATGTTTTGGTTATTTTCAGGACACGCTTAAGGATTTCTTAGAAAGGAAAGAGAGAGGAGAGTTGTTAATCCAGAAATCTGCAGCACTTAGTGACAATGCTTTCAGCAAAGTAAGTTAAAATTGGTCACCGTTCAGATATGCCCACACTGAGATTCGAACTCAGGTGGTAGTGATCTGTGGTCCAATGCGCTACCAATTATACCATGGAGGTGCCATTGAAACAAGAACATAGTAATTTTGTACCCAGTGAACAATATCAAGGTCTTGTCTGTTATCAACACTTTATAGTAATGCACCAAGTATATGTGATTACAGTGTGAACAATATTACAACAAAAGGCAGTAATCAATATGTGTATGCCACATTTGCAGGCCTATTTCATGCAACATTTTATTCTAGCCAATGGCTGCACACTTACATATTATGTAACATTTTATTCTAGCCAATGGCTGCACACTTACATATTATGTAACATTTTATTCTAGCCAATGGCTGCACACTTACATATTATGTAACATTTTATTCTAGTCAATGGCTCACGGCACACCTACTTGATTTTCAAAAATATATATTGATCAGTTTGATTAATAACACATATATATCAGGGTTAGCGCTGATTTAATTAAATTGATTAAATCAGTGATTTAATCAAGATATTTATTTTTTCGATTTTTCAGATTATACTTGATTTAACTGTATATGTATTTTTAAATAAAGTTAAAATTTGTGCATAACAGCTTTGCTTTAATTCTTTTGAAATGCTAAGAATGAAATGTTCAGCCTATTGGGTATATTATGATATTCCACATATTTTTTTATTTTCAAAATTACATATTATTTCTTATGAGATTGTGACGAGAATGTTGAAAAAATAAATCAATTTGATCGAAAAAATCTGATATATATGCTTGTGACATGTAAAAATCCTGGAACACACTGAAAACTGCAACAACGTATCTCCATATTATTAGCCTTAGATGTATGCAAATATCAAATGCTCATTTTGAAATAATTATTATAGTTCTTTTCATATTGTTTACTTTTGTGTATACAGGTTAATCTCACAATATCCAGAGATGGCAAAGTCCACTTTGGTGACATCATAATGTTAGTAAATCCAGAACCAAAAGATAAATCTCGACCAGCGTCAGTTCTCAGTCTTAATGGAGACTCTCTGACGGCTTCAACCAATGTAACTCCTGTAAATAGAACAGCCTTCAGGGTGATCAGGTAAAACTTCTGTTATTGTCATTTCTGTTACATATATATATATATATATGTATATGGATGCAAAATCATTTATATGTGAAATTTGTGAAGGGTAACATTCACTCTAAGAAACGCACACACTCACAGTCACACACACATGCCAATAACAGAGAAATTATTATCTTCAGTCAAGGTGGTAGATAACAAAAATATGATATTAATTTGCATATTATCACATCCATACACACACACACACACACACACAGAGAAATGATATATTGTAACGTGGCAACTTCTATTTTAGTATTGATGGAAGTCCAGAAGGCTCAGCATTGAAGTATGAGCAGCTGTTTTCGTTGGCCTCAGTTCAGGTAAATATTAACAGTTATCGTTTGCCACGTGAGGCAATAAATAGTTAGGCTATAACAAAATAATGTTAACTGGCTCATTCATAACTATCGTGTGCATAACTTCCTGTGAAACGTTTCTCTTTGCATCGGTTTCATTTGATCAATGTCATTAATCACGCACCATCTTTTACAACAGATGAATGCCTTGCTGTCCAGTGACCGTGCTACATTTTCGAAGAATTTTGCCAAGAAATCCAGACATAATGCTGTCATGATCGGAAATCCGGATCCGAAACTCGGAGAGTGGAAAGTGAAGGCTTATGATCCCCAATTCAGGATGGAAATGGAATACTCTGATGTCATGGTAAGTAGAACTTTATGTTTATTACTAAAAGTTATTTAATCCTAGATAAAATATATGGTCATCAATATATATTATATATATATATATATATATATATATATACAGTCAGAATCCATTAATCTAGACATTGTTTATCCGACAAATCCACCATCCGACACATTATTGCCTGTGATGGATTTAGCACCTATAATATTCACAAGTAGAGCAAAAACAAATCACCCGTCTCTTACTTAATGCTGTCTTCTTTAAATTATGCAGGCAAACAAGAAGCTTATTCTGACACACAGAACAACAAATGAGAATTTATGTGTGGAACGTGACTTCCTGATAAGGTGAGAATCAATTTGGGACTCGCAGAGCACCAAAACAAACGTGTGCCTCATTTTTGGTTCTAGTCGTGTCACGGCAGGACAACTAATGCCGTGGCCTTGCTCAACCGTGGCTTAATATAATAAAAATTGTAAATTGTTGTATTCATGTTCAGACAATGGTAGAATTTTGTTGTTGTCTTCGCCAGGTGGGATTAATGGTAGTAAAGGACTAGTAGAACTGTCAATCAACCAGCGAGTCTGTACGTCTATTAAAACAAAACATATCAGATGCCATTATCAGTTCTGTACAGTAAGAAGACTGCTTCCATCCTGCCATGATGGAAGGCACTGCTGTAGCTCGCAATGCTGCGGGGGTCCACATGTCGGATTGAATGCCAGCATTTACTCCGTCTGTGTAGGATGCTTCATTTTTCAGTAGAGGTCTTGGTCCGATCATTTCATTTCTAAAAGGTCAGCCATAAGTTGTAGTTACCAGTCCTGAAGCTGCACAAGGGGCACCTCTGTGGTCTAGTTGGTAGTGGATTGGACCACAAGTCACTACCACCCGAGTTCGAATCTTGGTGTGGGCATATCTGAAGGATGTTTCATCTTTGACTTTGCTTCATTACTGTTGGAGGTCGCTCAGCACATTTAGCCTACCATGTGCACAAAAGTGGCCGTAAAACATCAATCAATTATCCTGAAATTGCACAAATCCGTCAATCATTCACTCATCACATGTCAACACTAATGGATTGTGATACCATTTTATGTTGACAGTGTTCTGGTTCCTTACCTATGATGATTAGTCGTTGAATAAATAAAGGCTGACAGGAGCTCTATATAAATCTGTCTAGCTTTTGGTGTTTTCAGATTAGTAAATTTCGAGGCAGATGAGTAGACATTTGTCTTTGATAATCCTGCTGTCTCATAAAATGTAGAGTGAAGTTCTCTCCATGTTGTTATTTCCTGGTTGTGTATTTGAAATGAAAATGCTCGAGATGAAGACGTGAAATGCTCAGAAGATTTAGCTGTTTTGTTACCACAAAATAATTCCATCATTAACATCCACTAGATGAGGATCCTGGTGAGAAGATAATTTCTGGAGCAGCTAACAAATGCATAATTGTGGAATTATTAAGATTTTATTGAAATTTCCAAGATAATTTTTACTGGTCTCTTTCTCTCTCTCTTTCAAATATATATATATATATATATATATATATATTTATAATGCTTATTCACACACAAAAAGGTGTTAGAAGTGCTTTGACACAGTACGTTGTTGTTCTGTTGTAAGACTTGTGTACTATTTCTCTCACTGTGGTTGTTTGTCTATCACTTGCTCAAAGTTGTTATTGCAGTGTACAGCTCATGGTCTTTACAGCAAGTGTATTGCCACATGCTCTAATACTTATCTAATAAACTACTTTGTGCTTTTGGGTTGTGTGCATTTTTTAAATGCTTTAAGTAGATACAAGTGTTATTAGAGCTGTGTGGAAACGATGGGAGTCAACACTTTCTGAAGCCAGTTACTGGCCAGCGTTTTAGATCGACAGAAGGTTTTTAATGTGCCACTTTGTGCAGGAACATAACTGGTTATGGATGACCCCATATTTTGAACTGTCTTGCATCTAATTTGTGAATAATAACTATACTAATAATAATAATGCTTTCCTTACACTTAGGACACCATTCGGTAAGGAATTTGAAGTGTCCAGCTTCACCAAGTTGAACTCGCACAGAGCTGAAGAAGATGTCAACCATTGGATGATGCAGTGCAGTGTACCCGGGGATGCAATTATGCCATTGTCAACATCCGAGTAACAGATGAATCCCATTGGAGAATATAAATCAGCAACAGATCCCACATATTACCATTATATATTATCACGATATCAGTATTTATGAACATAAACAGAGGGGGGGGGTGTCTGTTGTTCTTAATCATTTTGTCTTCACATTTTCATTAGATCATTTTATCTCAGCTTTATCTTTGTTACAATATGAAGTCTTCTGTGCAGTATTGCAAGCATTAGATCCACTCCTTGGTGATTTTTTAATGTTAACGTTAGATTCTAACATAAATTTTACATTTAATTACCATAATTTTATTGAGTTTCTACTATTATAATATTGTTTAAAAATTAGATGATTTTATTATGTTTTAATTGTACTAGTATTTTTGTTAAACAGTGTTATGTCCAGTTTTTACATCATGCGATTATAAATTATTTATGTAAAACTCTACTCTTATGTGATGTATGGAACTATCTATATTTACAAAATAAAAGTGTGCAGGCGTGGCATACGAGTGTAATCCATTTTGCTTCGTTAAGTACGAACACAGATTTCTGTAATAGAAATTATTTTAAAGCTGCACTCATCAAACAAACATTCAGTATCGGCTAAGATGTTTTATTCAATTTACACAATAGATATACTTACTGACATTTAACTCATCGCAAACAATTTGACTGCCTTTAGTTCTCATAACAGACATCTTTGGCCATAAAGTTGTGAATTCTTGTTCATTTATTTTGAACAGAACAAATATATCATCACTTTGTCGGATAAATCAAAATATGTGAGAAATTAATAAGTTTTCCTGGTGTTTTTTTGTTGTTGCATTTCTTATTGTAACAACAAAAAAACCAGCATGTGAACAATCTGGACATAGAATAAATTATATCAGTAATAATAATACTAATTCAAAGTGGTACATCGGCTAACCAGTTGTGCGCTTAGAATGTTCAGTTCATCTTCACACTAACAAAATACTTCATAACAAAAATAAGACAAACTGTACAAACATATACAAACTGCAGATAATGCAATATTAGCAACACATTTTGGGATGCTTTCGGAGAATTGGTGCAGCAATTAACTGCAATCAGTCGGACTTTTTGTTCTTAAAAGTTGCAGACGCCTCTTTCATCATTGGCACAAGCTTGTTTTGGTTGTGAAGAGACCACATTTCACTGCTCCCACCAATGCACTTTCTTCCAACAAATATTCTGGGCACCTGAAAAAAATGAGCACCATTTAGGATTAGATCCTTCCAAAAGTTCTGTATCTTACAATCTAGTGCACATAACTGATCCTGAAGGAAAGATATTTTCGGGCCATCCTTAACACGCAACACTACAGGATTCAACCCAATAAAGAGCCGGAGTCTGAACAAAATCGTCACATCACTGCCTATTAATGCATCATTATTCAATAAATAATTATTCATTTTCACCAAACTGTTACAATAAATACTAATGTCTTTTAATTTCATCTTGATGTTATAAACAAAGAATTATTAAAAGACGTGACAGAGGACAACTAATGATTCACATGTGCGTCATGGAACTGCTGATCACAGGATTCACTAACTGATTCATTTGCTTGGATCATTGTTCATCGATTAATTGCACGAAGACTCTCTAAAGGGAGCCTCAATTTTGGTATTCCTCACTTCTTACGCAATATTAGCAGGATTTCTGCATGGGTTGGGTTAACCTATTTGGGTCAACTCAACCCTCGGATGTCAAACTTTTCTTTGGGTCACAGGTTGGATTTGGGTTCAGGTTGTTGTCTTGTGGGTTGGGTTGTGTATGTATTGCTTGAAAAAATATGGATTTTAGTTATTTTAAATCCAAATTATATGTTCAGTCGCCTACTGTTATTCAGCCAACGCCAATGCTTATGGAATATGAATACCATAAATTGCCATATATATATATATATATATTTAAATATAGAGGTATCAAAGGATGTTTAGATATGTTGATGCTCTGTGCCTCTCTATATGTATCCCATAACACACACACACACACATATATATATATATCACCCACTATTACCACAGAGCTGAAAATTAGCCATCCGCCAACTGGCCCCTGGCAACTATTTGTTGGCAAGGCGACCATTTAAATTTAAAGATAATTGGCTGTCAGGTGACCATACAATTTGACAACTTGTGGTAAAGCCCAGATTCCATATATATACAGCGATATGCTATGCGTATTGTGGCATGTAAGTCCAAATGTGCATGTGACATTACACTAGCGTATGCGACATTGCAGTATCAATCATTCATGTGGTTTTTGGACACCCCTGCCACCTTGTGACCTATTTTTCTTGGGAAAGTCTGGTTGGACACTGAATCAGATGGTTGAATCCGGAATTTTACGACCAGGGCCATAAAATTCAGGATTCTTGGCTACATAGAAAGCTAGAAGACCATGGTTTAGTGGTTATCATATAATGGCCGTGGTTTGAAGTTGGATTTGAAAAGGAATTAATTGACAGACTTATGAAAATTTATATGTAATTTGTATTGTTTTGCCACCAGTCAGTGTGATGGTTGGTTCACAAATCCCCCCTTAAAGGACTTCATATTACTTGAAATATACCTCAAGTACTCTCAAATAGTCTGATCCAAACTTTTCTTGGTGGGGCTTATAGCACCCCTGTAGCGTTTGGCTTTCAGTGCCACTAAAACCGCATAAGGGCCATTAACTTTTTGTCCCAATCTGTGCCCTTGTTACCACCACACACAGACAGTGAAATGTTTCTGATAATCTGTGAATTGATTGACAAGCTGTGAAGGTGGCAATGGTGAAGGTGTTGATAGTACTATAAAGTGATACTATAAAGTGATACTATAAAGTGATACTATAAAGTGATACTATAAAGTGATACTATAAAGTGATACTATAAAGTGATAATTGTGGTTAACAAAGGATCAAAAGCCACTTGTAACAAACCACCTCCTAAGGCTAATCATCAAATATGCCCAATCTAATGCCACCTCACCAAAAAAACTACTTTCAGCCAGGTCCCAAAGTTGACATAAAAGTGAAGTTATACTGTGTGTGTGTGTGTGTGTGTGTGTGTGTATATATATATATATATATATATATATATATATATATATATAAAATCACATAATTGGTCCAGGATGTGTTTATGCTGCTAATAATCTGTCTCCAATTTGAACAGTTCAAAAGGAACCTGTTATACTAGCAATAGGTGGTTAGTGTCTGGGACTCTTTACAGAGAGGTGCTGTGTTGTTACAGCTGTTACTTATTAAGTAGTTTATTTACCTGTACTCCTAATCATTGTGTTCAAGTTCTATCAACACATATTTTGTTATATAAGATATGACAAAAACTAAGTCAGTCACATTGCCTTCTTTCATTGCTGATACATGTTGCGGGACATTTGTTACTATTGGATACTAGTAGATATTGTGTTTTATTGAAGACATTTATTGTATTCTAACTCATGGGAGGTACTCTTATGTTTTGAATAGATGTGATTTTATTTCAATTATTGCTACTGATAACCACTTTGCTACTGATAAGCATTTTAAATCAACTAGTGTAAATAACGTCCTATTCATGAATAGTGCTAGTCATCATACTAAATAGTCACTATAAGATACTACAGGATTTTATTATAAAGATGTGAATAAGCTACAATGGAAAAGTTGAGTTATCTTAACAATGGGAATTTTGTATGTTTCGTGTATAGACTCCATTCTTGTGGGTTGGTTCTTGTGGGTTGGGTATAGGTTATAGTCTTGTAGGTTGGGCACGAGTTCAATATAATTATAAGTATGGGTTGAGATTTGTGGGTTTGGGTTGAGTAGTTGCGGGTTGGATCGGGTTTTGGTTCAGCTTTCCAACCGGTGCAGGGCTCTAGTGTCTACCCAAACAAAATATTTGGGTAGTGGTGCCTACCTAAAAAAAGTTGGGAAAACCTTTTTTTAAACCGTATCACTTGAAATGATGCCTAAGGGGACATGAGAGAACTCACAATCTATCATCTGCCACTCAGCAATATAAAACAGGAAGAAAAAAGCAATGATCATCAAATATTGATATACTTCCTTGTCTACTAATTGTCAGTAAGTTGGACCCATCATCATATGCCTAATGTTTCTCCTCAAAACTGGAGCTGAACAACACAGTAGATCATGCAATTTACCATAATCAGCATCGTTTTGGCTACAGTGCAGGCCGGGGCCGCAGGCAGGCAGATATTTTTCGATATCACTTATTCTTACTATAATATGTGTTGGTTTTCTTAAATAACAAATCACCCCCCCACTTTTGGCTTCATCCCTTTGGCACCGCTCCCAATGCTGGAGTCCAAATTCCACTTGTGCCTACCCAAATATATGGTTTAGATGGTTTTATGGCATCTTTAATGGCTTTGGCTTCAAGCATTCCAGAGGGACCACAACATCAGGTAGGTACTGTTGTCTGGTGAAACAGCAGATGTATCCATGGCTACCACTAATTTCATCGGTAAGGGATTTGAAGATAAAGACACCTTCAGTGCTGCTGAAACTGGCCTGATTTATTGTACTTTGCCATCTGGCTCACTGGATGATCATAAGGTTGACTCTCAACATTGGGGGGATACCAGCCAAGGGAATCATTACAGTGATGACCGCGGGTAGTGTTGCTGGTGAGAAACTTCAGCTGGTCAGCCAAACCCGTTTTTCCGGAGGTAAAATCAGGAAGATTGCCAGTGATCTACAAAGTTCTGTAGAGCCTGGATGACATCTGAACTGTTCACTGATTGGCTGAACAATCGACTGGCTTATCTCTCCATCTCTCTCCAGCTGTTGAACACACCAATGTCAAACTGGGGACTTCCCCCCCCCAAAAAAAAACTACCTCATATCTACAGCCACGTGATGCTGGGATTATCTGCACATCGATGGCACACTAAAGCCCATACTCCACCACATCCTGTACCATATGAGTGAGCTAGCAACCAGGTTAATCTGGAGACAATCCAGAAGTGCTTCCTGCGGTCCGAGTTTGGTGATGGTCAAAATATTAATCGTCCTATCTGTAATCACCTGTTACCTGTGAAGTTCCAACCGAGTCATTATTCTCAGGTAAAAGCAACAACGAAACTAAACAAAGCAAGCACGCACTGACCGATTCACTCATGCAAAAAAACATTCTCAACCAACTCTCACCGTTTTTTCCCCCGTCATGCTTTCAAACATGTCCTGAAGATCACTGCAGTCATCTCTGCCATCAATGTTCTCGACGGCGTAGTTGACTCCCGTCTCGTCGAGCAGCTCGATGGCCATCTTACAGAAGTTACAGCTAGTCTTGGAGAACACCACCACTGAATTAGCTGTTATCTTCTCCACAATGAACTGATAATGTTTGTCATCACTGGACACACCCTGGAAAACAGAAATGGACATTACGGTAGTGACAGCTGCCCTTCAACAGGCAAACTTGCTTTCTAGTTTATAGGAACACATGGCCGATGGGTGTCTCCCTGTGGAAACATGGCACAAACATAGGTGCGAGTCCGATCTGAACCGACAACCTGGAGGTATCCAGCACAATAATCTAGCTACGCTGCTAATAGAAAACTCTATACTGATGATAGAGCAACTCCCTCCCAGAAATGACATGCCCAATAACCTAAAGTGATCATATTTATGACTTATTTATGACATATTAAGTACCTATCAGACATGGAATCAATTCAAATTTGTCAATTTTTTCCCCGGCTCGTTTTTCCCCCCAATACATTTTACCACGAGTAGGTATTCCAAGTAGGTACTCGGAGTAGTTAATATTCCAAGTAGGACTGTAATGGAAGAAATATTTCTGAATTAAACAATTTAATGATATATGAATTTGTAGATTTAAATTGTTTTGACCCATTCTAAACATTGAACGGGGGTAAATTCCTAAATAGCAATATCTCTATATAGATTATAGGCATGCTATGTGGTGGTGTCACTGTGTTGTGGGTGGAGTCAATGGTATCCAGACCACTTTAATTGGTTAAATGCTCACATGGGGTGCCACAGTCGGTGTGCATATCTGATATATATACACATTTAGACTCCAGGACCTTCCAATGTCAAATTCAAGCAACCTTTCAATGAATTCACGAATTCTTAATGCGCCAAAAATACACCCATATTTCGGAAGAAATGTAATGACTGAATTCCTGTATGCTTATGATTAGAAATATAGATCTGTGTCCAAATTCCAGGACCTCTAAAATAATTCCAGAACTTTCAAGGCCAGGAATCCAAATTTTCAAATTCCAGGACTTTCCAGGTTTTCAAGGACCTGTGCGAACCCTGATATATATGGAACCAAGTTCTGTACCAGTTTAGTTGCAGTATATTGGTAACACCACAAGGTGCTTTTAGCTAACGAGATAGGGTGCATCCCCATGTAAAAGTATATTTTGTTATCATCAAAGATGTATTTATATGTTTTTGCTTAGTTCCACCCAGCACGGGTCACAACCATGCTGGGTACTAAACCACTTACATATTGTTTTGTTGTTCGGGGAGAATCCCCAGGCTGTCGCTTAATCAGCACAGCCTCTATGTTGGAGTGGTTGAGAAACCTCTTCCCCCACCACTCACAGGGGAGCAGTACGGAAAGATGGAGCCAAAATTTTGTTAACGTCCCCCTTTATTTTAAATAATTCAGTGGAGACGGCAGTGCCATTTAACGTGGTCAGCCACCCACAATGTTGTGAGCCGAGAAATTAATCTCTGGAAAAGTTTCGACCTCTTACGGGGTTCGAACCTGTGACCGTTGGCACCAAGTGCCGGGTGCTTAACCGCTAGGCCACCGGAGCTCACTATTTACATATCACATTTTCCCCATCTTTGATCCCATTTGACTGTATTGAAGCCACCCATTAAAATAACAATGTGTAGCTATTATATAATATGAAAGCTGTAAGATGGATTAATAGGATCATATTAGCAGATATCTTGAGCTCTTGCTTTTATCAGCTCTGTATTTATTAATTTTTATGATGTGAATTGTCGAGAGATGAAACATGACAGTGCTCCGATTACGGTTAGCTAGATTCAGTCTGACTCGTACATAGCCTCGCCATCTTCACCCCACCCTACAAAGTCATCATCCGATTCACTATCACTAGTGAAGATCATCTCGACCCTATCAACACCACTGATAAAGTCCTCAGATGCAGCAAGTACAGGAACGTCTTTGACTGAGCCGTTTACGTTCTTGGAGATGCCACAACACAACAGAAAAACTGACAATTGAATCATTGATGTCTGTCCAAGCTTTGCTGACTCAGTTGATCAAGTCATGTCATGTCAGTGTCTTAAATGTTGCCAGACTGGTTCCTCTTGGCAGTCTAGAACCAATGCACCCTCTGGTTGCATACTCTAGACTTGAATGGCTTGTTGACATCTGTGTCCATCGGTTGAAGAATTGAAGTGCCTTAAATGCCGTCCCTCTAGCTGAAAGTGTGCACTGAAAGATCCAAAATAGGCTCTTCCATTCCTACTTCCTCTATTGGAGTATAAGTAAAAATCTCATGTTGTCTAGCTTTTTATGTTTTGATGAAACAAAACCGGGCTTATACCCCTCAATAGGCCTGATTAACTCCTCTACTCATCTAGAGGAGGGGGCTTATACCCCACAATGGGCCCGATTAACTCATCTACTTATCTAGAGAGGTGAGCTTATACCCCAGTATGGGCCTATACCCCACGATATTCGGTAAGTGAAGCCACAATCACTGCATGCATGGTCAGCCACAGATAGACACCAGCACCAACCCAAGATGGCAGTGTCTTGATTGTCACCCAATTAATTAATAGTTCTATTGAATTAGTACCTGCCCCATAGCTCTAGAAACAAATATCAGACCAATCAGGTCAATTGATTTTGGCTACAAACAACAGCTGTGTATGATTACCATATGGCATATCTAATAATGAGACCCTAACTTATTCAATTATTGTGTAATAATTTTACTTTTAATATTTCCATATTATATTAATAACATATTAATAATTTAAGCCATTCTAAAAACTACTTTTCCGGTATGTCCGGGATAAATATGTCACAAATGTTTTGGCTATGCTTTTGACAGTTTACGACACTATCATGTCATAAACCATCATAAATATGTTTACAACATGATTAATCCATGGTTTTCGTTCATCCATCTTATGGTGAAAATGATAATGTGCCAAACCATTTGAAGTGAATAATGTGGACCATGAAATATGTTGTACGAAATAAAATTAATTGTTTCATTCAAGGTCAATTGGTACGATAAGGAAAATATCAATCTACCAGTATTGCTTGCTATTGTTATAGTATAAATGTACACAAAACAACTGATTTGTTGAAAGATTTTTAACAAGGACGTTGTTGTGTTTTTTGGTGCTTGGACAGCCCCAAGCTGAGCATCGGAACCCTGTATGATGGTGATAAAGAGCTAAGTACTGAGCACACATGCACCTATTTTGGCTTGTTTGGGATGCTGACACAGATATAAAAAGATCAGAGCCAAGTTGAAACATAAATTATGACATAAGGTGGATTTGGAGTCATTTGGTCGGATAAACCACAATAAGATTATTTTTAAGACTGGCCTTATATAAGGTTAACTATTGCAGCAACCCACAACTAACTATTTGGGATGTATTCAATTAGTGGTAAACAAAATCATTAAGTTTATTTTTCTGAAGATTGCCATTGAATTGCTTTCCTTGAAGCTGTTAAATGGCTAAACAGGATTATAAAGCTTTTGAAATTAGCCTTAAACCTCAAACTTCACTTCATACATAACAATTAGTCCGGGTATATAAAACATTTAGATGCAGCAGTCATATTCATTCCCATCACATTAGACACAGAATATTCATAATTATGGAAAATGGAGCAAGCATGTATTGCATGCAAATACCATGTACAACTAAGTCTTGGGGGGGGTCTTATGTGTGATGGATGCCTGAGAACGTGAGATGACAGCAAAGATACACTAAAGAATTGCCGGGCACACTTCAGTTATGAAAATTACATGTGCAGTAAAATATTACTATTGTGTGACTGACTGGAATTCTACAAGTTGACTTCTCTTGTTTATATTTGTTTGTAAAACAGATAACTCTGAATACATTGCCACCATCCCCTAACTGCGCCATTTACTGACACAACACATACAAGTTGAACTATGATAGCACAGTTAGTTAGAGCGTAGGACTCATAGCTGAAAGGTCACAGGTTTGAGTCCCCATGAGGTGCAATGCTGTCATGTGGTGACTGGTTCACTCATCCATAAAAATGAGAACCTGACAGATGGCTATGTGTTTGAATAATGCTTTGCGCCTATAATGGCAGCATGCTTTGTACCTTGAGAGTTGAGATGTGTGTTGGTTGGAAACAGAGCTGAGTCAGGGATAATAATAATATTATTATAATATTATTAATATGCATTATTATATATATTTATTATTATTTATAATAATAATAATGGCTGAAATGACAGTTTTTAATGTGGCTGGCAACCTCAAATGATGGAGATGCATGTGGTCTGTAATTTATAGCTTCACCATGGACACTAATTCTAAATCAATTTAGAATATATAGCATGGCCGTTGGAGAAAATCTTGCCAGTTGCCTGGTCAAAAATTTCCTACTACTATAGTGCCACGGACGAGGCGCGAACATGCGACCTCCCACAGAGAATGATCATAGCCATAGGTAAATAGTTACGTACGGGATAGGCCCCCCAGTCTATACAGATACGGCTCACGTACATGTAGATCGTGACACTTCGTCAGTTCGTGTGTAGATCTAAAAAATAAATCAAATTTAAAAAATACTGCGAGAGAGGAGAGTCTAGAATAATTAATTAATAATTTGATTTTTATAACAGTTTAATTAATCTAATCGCTCTAATCATGACTAATCATAAGTCTAACCGGGGGTGGTCCGGACGTTTCTGTGATGCTTTTCTTCCCCCACGGATTCCAAAACTTCAATATCAGCGGCTGGATGAATTTGTGGAAAATCCACAGAAACAGCGGAACGACGATACATGGCACACAAACCATCTTAGTGAATTAAACCAATATAACAACACGTGAAAATGTAAACACTAGATCTAGACTCTAGATAAAAAACAATTGATCCACCGGAAACCCGCAGCACTGCACATGCGCATGCGTCGACTATTCTAATAGCCAGTATATTGCTAAGAGCGCGTTTGTTTATCCGATAACCGATGATCTAATAAATAAACAATAAACGATCACCAGATTTAGATTATAAGGAGAAATAACGTCGAATCAAGACTTCTAAATCAAGACCTTTAATGAACTTAAAATTAGCAATATTATAATCATAATTAAATATGGTTCTATTGGATTCATGAAAAATTATGTTTATTTTACGTAAGTAAGTAATTTTATTCGATGATATAGACTGGGGTTATTAAATATCTATGTCACATAATATTATTTATAATCAGGCCAACAGACTAGCAAAAATTAAGCTGTAACCTCCAAAATAATTGCAGACCAAACATATAGAACATAATTGAGTATACGAGGAGGCGTCGTGTTATAATTGTCAGTGAGAATCAATTAAACACAATGTTTATCACCCGTTTTATACTTACGTATACACATTTTAAAAATATCCTTTCAACACATTTATAAACTATTCCTTTCGATCTTGATCTGCATTAGAAGCCTTTTTTACTACGTCTCACGTGCCCTTTTCGTTATAAAAAAACATTGTACTGCTTTTATTCTTTATGTGTTTCCCTTAAACAATTCGACCGTAGAAAATATTTTATTTTGCGCACGCGCGCGCACACACGCACGCACACACACGCACATACACACACACACACACACACACACACTTCACTACACTCTAAAATCTATACGCATCTTTAACAACCATATAGCAATAACCACAGAACTAAATATAAGATTTAATAGGATTAATTCATTCGCATTGAGCTCGTAGCATTAATCACATCTAATTGATATAACTGACTATTTTTCATCCTCAAATCTACTTAATTAATTGAGAGCTAGCCGGGTGGGATCATCTGATATAAAGATTTTACTCTTTGTTGGAGGAGCGATTGTCAGATGCCGATAACGAATGCCAAATATATACAAATAACCTTTCGGCATATTTTATAATACGCGAATAATGTCCGCGCACCGATTAGAACGTCATTCGCCTACACGGTTGGATGCACATCATCGCGCTATAAGCGGTCTCAGCTATAACAACCATTCAGGGCTTCCGGGGGGGGAGGCGGGGATCATAACGTTCTCGTCTACGATTTAGTCAAGAAGAGAAGCTCGTATGGGTGACCGTGGTTTATAACTCGGTCGGCCGAAGTGGAGGGCCATTGAGCGCTAAAACTAGCGCATTTCTTGGCCAGATCAACAGCTCATCATTCTAGACGTCAATCGATCATAGTTGTCAGGTAGATCAACGCGAATCTGACTCGGTCGATCGATCAGTTATCGCCGTATATAGCGGTGGAGAGGGGGGTCTTCCCGCCGTAACAGGAAGCACCCCCGTCGTCATAACGTCACCGTGTAGGACAGAGGCCAATCAATTTCGGCGAGACATAACGGACTTGCCGTGTGTGCAGGTAAGAACGTTGCTGTTATTATACACGTTCTAAGTGGAAGTGTAGTTATTTGTTGTCACGCTCGTGACCGGTGTTCCGACGAATATAGCATCCTTATTGTCTCGGGTGTTCGTACGTGTCCGGTTATAAGGAGCGCCGCAAAGGTACGTGTGTCGGTTTGTGCGTAGACTACGTAATCAGTGAAATAATTTGGGTCAGGTACGTTGTCGGTATGGGACACTTAGGACGACACACACACACACACGATGACAACACACCTATAGCGGACTAACCTCTCTGTATTATCAACACAGGCCAATCGATGGTTGGTCTAACACTTTTTAACAGTCAAATATATGACATTAATATCCTATATGTGACACAGCTGTTTCGAAATGAATAGAATTATTTATCTCTCGTTGATTCAGCGATAAGGTATTTGTTATAATTGGTAAACGATATTTGGACATGTCTCTCTCTCTCTCTCTCTCTCTCTCTCTCTATCCCAGTATAACAATATGTTACCGTTTACTGAATATTTTATGGGGCCAGTTTGTTCAGATTTTATGCGGCTACATCTTTTGTCTGTGTGTGCCGATACCAAGCATTAGCCTGCCTTATTTGAATACGTGTTATTTAAATTTATATGTATGTGTGCAATATATATATATATATATATATATATATATATATATATTGCACACATACATATAAATTTAAATATATATATCATATGCATCACATTTTAAAATACATATGATTTAACCCCCCCCCCAACTGCACTCACGACTAAACATTATATAACTTATACCAGACCATAGACTGCTTATCTAGAATAAATACCCCCCCCCCTCATGTAGACCATATATAACACATATTACATATCAACATAAGGGAATGAGAAATATGTAAATAAAACACCTTGTATGGAGACTGCATAAAGTTCTAATTAACCCATAACTGGCTAAATTAGCCAAGTTTTGATTATTGTATATATATATATATATATATATATATGTGTGTGTGTGTGTTTGTGTAAGTACATACTATTTGCACACACACACACACACATTAGAACTTCGATTCTCGTTTAAGATAATAAAGTTATAGTGTCTAATTGTAGGTAGATATTTACGCAAAAAAAAAAAAGGCTGTTATTGTACACAGGTGTACTACATATGCTCCAACATAACCAATAATGAATGGACGTATGTCGCAATGAGAAGAAATCTTGAGTAGTTTGTACTCAACTCCCTCACGTTGAGGACGAATAATCGTTGAACTGATTCCAGTCAAAACGAATGAACTGAACTAGACTCACGCCGCGAGTACCCGTTGACGACGGTGAGTAGTGAGTGTAGACAAACTGACGACGAAAGGCGAGTGTTCAACTCACATTTTATGTCGAGGTGAATGAACTATACAACGACCAGCAGATTTTTTAATGGATTCGTCCATGGCTGAATTATTCATCTCAGTGTTTATATTAGAATTTCTCCCTTCGTTTACCCTCATCACCTGGTCAGTGAACTATCCAGAGTAGTGATAATCGTGCCCCCCCCCCCCCCCACTCCGAATATTCACGGCGATTGGCTAATGTTTAATGATACGTTATTCACACACACACACACACACACACAGAGAGAGAGAGAGAGAGAGAGAGCCAAAACGTTATTTGATCTGAAATAACGGATGCGTATTATTATTATTATTATTATTCCGTTATATATTAATTGGTCGTTAATCCGTCATCTCTCAGGAGATTGTATTATTTATTTATTTTTTGTTCGATTCATTCTTAATGTGACCACGAATATATACACTTATTGCTTATGGCTAAATCTAGTATGCTGTTGTGTTGCCCTGTACTTCGACCAATCCACTTATTATCGTTATAAGCTTATGTAGTACAGAGAAATCCTCTTTACTGACGAGAACACAGACAAATCGCGTTGATTAAAATATTTGTGATTATATGAATTTGTTCAGGGGCCAATAATCTATCTAACAATTTGTAAACAAAGTGAGCGATAATAGAATATTTTATAGTATTGATTTATCTATCTACATACACGCATGCACAAATATTTCGAAAACATAATCTTTATTTATTGCCATTGCTAATTAAGCTGCCATTTTAGCGCCGTGATTTATCCAAACCGTCCTCAGTGTTTGTACAGGTGATAATTATTATTATTATTGTGTGTGTGTGATATCTATATAAAGGTCTGGGTATACTTTCGTTGATGTTGAATTATACTGAACTTTGACGATATAAAAGCTATTAAATCGGAAATATTTATTGCAACACACGCACGCATACGCGCGCGCACACACACACACACACACACACACACACACACACACACACACACACACACACACCAGCGTTCATAATATATTATTCATTTATGCGTTATATAAAAAAGCAATGGAAATAAAACCAAGTATATATTTATTCATCCCCAATATGAGGAACAGTTTCGTTTGTCGGAACCTTTTCATATGTCATAACCGTCAATAAACAATTATTGCGGGGTGGGGGGGGGATCCTCTATGTTTTCTCCATCTTAAAGGGACAGTCCACCCTCAGAAAATATTATTTAAATATGTAATGCTTAGAACAGTAGCCAAAAATTCCACAATAATAATCACGAAATATACCTGATATCATAGATATAGGGAAATAATCGAAATTACTGGAGGGCCGCCATTACGGCTGCACCGGAAGCCAGATTCGAAGGCGGGAAGGAGAAAACTGACATGCTCTGACGTCACATGAGCGCTCTCTAGACTGACGCGGATTATACTGTCTCTTGAGCGTTAATTTCTGAACCATTTTGAATCATCTTCCTCTTGTCAGGTTCCTCCCGGCTCAAGTTGATATGGTTGTATATTCATGACGTAATTGTACCAAGATAATGCCGTTTAGTTCTGGAATAATTTTTTGCTCACACTTGTTTACATGCTATTGTACTGGCTCTACAGACTTCAGGTCAACCGGATACGCTGAAGTGACGTCAGCATTCAGGAACTTCCGGTCTCTGTCCAGCTTCGAAATGGCGGCGTCCACAGACCATTAAAAGTCGATTAATCAGCACTTTGAACTGGACTATTTAATATGTGGGTCATCGTTTACACATTCTGACATTATCTATGATATTTGTGAGTACAGCTGTATTAGTCATTAAAATTTGAAATACAGGTGGACTATCCCTTTAAATAGATACTGAGTAAATACTGGTTAGACAGTGTTGGCTTCAGCATGAAAAGTCGCTCCTGTGAATGTAATCCTGATGAGCCATCCACATGTATTCGCGATTGATGAGTGTTAGTGCTTTTTCGCCAACTGATAGAGAGAGTGAGAAAGGGAGAATATTTGATACGTAACGCGCGCACACACACACACAACACGCACCCACTTGAGCTCTCTCTCTCTCTCTCTGTAAGCCAGCTCAGCACCTCTGCCCCAATTCGGGCTTGCACACACACACACACACACAACTAAACTATTCAACGTTCCTTGTACTACACGGAAAGTTTGGACGCTTAGACTATCGGGATCACAAATTACAGCTGGTACATGGCTCCACCGCTCTGTCTGTTTTGTGTGTGTGTGTGTATGTGTTTGTTTGTCTGTATGTCTGTCTCTGTGTGCGTGTCTGACATTTTCATTCGCTGCCAGATCCCTGATATAACCAACTAACTAAAGTCTGCACTCTGTTTCAGTGGCCCCATTGCTGCTGGATTCCGGAATACGACCGGAAGCGTGGTCGATACTGATCCGGAGGCGCTCGTATTGGCTTCCAGCTGGAGCCGGTGAACCGAATTCAGTTCCGACAATTGACAATTGTACGCTGCAGGGCGCCGTTCGGCCGCCTTTCTGGATACGATGACTTCGGCCGAGTTCCACCGCGATTTCTCTCACTCTAGTCTGCCTCATCACTTCAAGTTCGGTTGCCATTCACAGAGCGACTTGGGAGACTCGGACAAACTGTCCGATCCGGAAAGCGACGGCGGCGGCGAGTTCGTGCTTACTCCCCAACCGCCGTATCCGGAAGAGGATTGCACAGACTGTCGGGATAAGGACCTCAAAGACAGCCCCCTTGACGGTTGGGACGAACCGATCTTGGTTCTGGATATGGCAGATCCCGACGATGGCGCTTTGCCAAACAAACCGACGGCGTCGCAGGTGACGTCGGACGTAGTAGATCCAGGACGTGACGAATCCGCCGCGCAATCGGTACCAGGACACCGTCGTCCAGGCAAGACGTCGAGCCCGCGGGAAATCGAATCCTGCGGCCATTCCGGAGTCGATGTTGGGGCGAAGACGGAGAAGGTAGAGCCGCCAGAGGTTGGTCGAGATCCGTTACTAGCCAAAGAGTGTACCGTTGACTGTTACGACGACGAGTACCCTCAACAGAACTTGACCAATCTGTCTGACAGCAAGCTGCCGACGATCGACGAACACGGATCGGCAAATCGCGATGAGGACGTCGACGATGGCGTCGATCATTACTCATTGGATGACAATCCGGAATGCGATATTCCAGAAGCCCGTCTGCCCGAGGTCACGATCCGTCTCGGTGGTCGGCGTCGTGATCCCGACGACCGGCGGTTGATTGACGACGGCGCCGTCTTGGCTCATCTGGATCCGATGATCCGGATCCGGGAGACGAAGAAGCGTCACTCGGATTCCGAGCTCCGGAAAGAGGCCCTCGATCTGGAGATGTCCGTCGGCTGTTACGGGTCGAGGAGGCGCGTCAACAAACCGAGGATGAGGGTCCGCTCCTCAACAAATACATTCTCCGGATGCAGCTCGTTCAGGTAAGTTTGTCATAATTATTTTTGTCATATAAATAAAGATATTATAATAATGTGTAATTTATATAGGAACACATTCAATTGAGTAGTTCTGGGATGTTATATATATATATATATATATATATATATATATGTGTGTGTGTGTGTGTCGAGCAGATAAGACGTCAAGATCAGCTGTCATCCCCAATAAAAACAATTTGCAATATTAACACGTTCAATGTTAAAATTAGGGGCGTCTCCGTGGTCTAACTGGTAACGCGTTCGATCACAGATCAGTACCACCTGAGTTCGAGCCTCGGCGTGGGCATATCTGAAGGGTGTTTCATGTTTGACTTCGCCTCATTACCTTTGGGTGGTCGCTCGGCCCATTTAGCCTACTATGTGCACAAAAGTAGCCGTAAAACATCAATCATCATCATATTAAAGGGATAGGTCACCTTGATTTCAAATTTCCAGGAGTAATAGAGCTATACTCACAAATATTATATATAATGTCAAAATGTGTAAACGATCACCCAAACATTGAATAAACCAGCTCAAAGTGCTGATTAATCGACTTTTAATGGCCATTTTGAAGCTAGATAGAGACCGGCAGCTCCTGAATGCTGACGTCACTTGAACGCAGCAATTTGACCGGAAGTCTATAGAGCCCGTACAAAAGCAGGTAAACAAGTATGAGTAAAGAATTATTCCAGAACACTTATCTTGTAAAAAATACGTCAGGAATGACATACGACCATATCAGTTTGAGCTGGAGGGATCCTTAGAAGAGGAAGATGATTCCGATTGTTTCGAAGAAAGCGGAATCATCAAAGAAACTTCGAGAAGAACCGGAAACACGGACTAGTGTCTGTGTGAACTCTGTGAACCAATGGATTCCGAGAAGGAATCTCTTTGTTGCCATTCTGTGAAAAATTTGAACTGTATTTTAGCTGATTCAAATGTGAAATGTATATCACAACATCTCAAAATGGCTGAGATATTAACGCTCAAGAGCAACTATGATCCGCGTCAATCTAGAGAGCGCTCATATGAGGTCAAAGCATTTGAGTTTTCTCCTTCCCGCCATCGAATCTGGCTTCCGGCGCAGCCGTAATGGCGGCCCTCCAGTGATTTCGATTATTTCCCTATATCTATGATATCAGGTATATTTCGTGATTATTATTGTGGAATTTTTGGTTACTGTTCTAAGCATTACATATTTAAATAATATTTTCTGAGGAATGACTGTCCCTTTGAGATTAATTTTAAAACTATTTACTGAACGACAGCGTCTCAGTTGGTCTAGAAGTTGATTCCTCAGTGCGGGTGCTGGGCAAACGTAACGGCTGACATCCGGATATCAACAACATCGTCTTCCTTGTCAGATGATACGGTTACACGAAGGTTATACGGTTACACGAAGGTTACAGATAATGTACGGTGTCGTCTGTTCTTCATCTAGCGGTTTATCTGTTAGGATATTGATCCTAAAATCTCTCCTGCATCCGACTGGAAGCCAACGCAGGGCTTTATTAGTTACGGGGATGTTGTGTTCATATCGGCCCGTCTTTGACACAAGCCCGTCTTTGACACAAGTCCATCGTTGACGTAAATAAGATACGACGTGAACTCGTTCGTCGAATCTGTGGAGAGGGTAGAAACTCATTCTTTATTAGTGTGTGTCTATTTTTTTTTGTGTGTGTGTGTATGTTATGTATGTGTGTGTGTGTGTGCATGCTTGATGTGACGGAAGGCAAAACCTAACTACGTCAAGAACAATAGGCAGAGCAAAGTAAACAAGCACATTTCTTCGCGACCTCATGGAAATAATTCAATTTGAATAATAATAAAACAATAATAATAACGAATTTTGCCATCGGAAATTCTAAAATAAAAAACAACACAAAATTATCTAATTAATATAACAAGGACATCCTGCAGCGAATGAAAAATCTGGAATGTGGAATGCAACCGTTTTGCGGCCGCTGTAATGTCCGACAACTGGGTCAAGGGTTCTGTAAAGGTAGAAATAAATTATCCTTCAGACATAACCAGGCCAAGATTTCAATAATAATAATAATAAAAAAAGGGATAAACACCGACTGTTGTAAGGTAAATAATTCCATTGGCTTGAGCCAAATAATGCAACTGGCACACAATGTATATGAGCCAAATATATTACCCTGTACGGTCTCGTATGATATACATGTAGGTCTCTGCTTGGAATTTGCGAAGTTCAGGCGGAATTTGGTTGAGTGTTTTTATTTGTTTGTTTGTTTGCTTGTCTGTTTTGAGATAAGATCCCGAATATATTCCGGAGATAATCCAGTTTATGCCATTTGTTGTATACGATCATCGCTATCTGAATTAGATTAGAGGATTATTTATAATATTGATGCTGGGGGAGGGGGGGGGGGAGATAATGCCATTCTTCATACTCAAAATGGATGGAGCCAAGCTGACGGAGAGTACGCATAGTCGGTGTACTGATCCTGAACGGGATGATTTGACTGGCGTTCTTCCCAAAACGCATACACCACGCCCCCCCAGTATGTTGTTATTTTTTGTTAAACACATCAACGGATATGTTTTTGCATGTTGAGTACGGCGCAGAATTAATATACTCGTTAATGACGGGTGAGGTTAGAATGGGGGAGGAGGAACTATATATATATATATATATATATATATATACACACACACACACACACACACACATATATATATAAATAATAATATATAATATATATATATAAACAACATACATATATACATACAGAGGGAAACCCCCCCACCTCACCCGTATTTGTGTATGTGTGTGTATATCGATCTGTAATGGTCAGTTTTGTGATCATTTGTTTATTTTTATATCGTTCTATTGAACTATTCTGTTCGATTTTTATCAATAATAATTGATTTGAGCTTTGAGTGATCGCTAATTGAATAATAAATCTGAAGTGAGTCTGAGTCACGTGTTTGTTTTGTTTTGATTTTGGGTACAAAATATCAATAAAATGAATGGCGCCAGAAGGACAACACGTCATATAAAACATGTATCAGCAGGAAAACACGAAACCTTTGACCCCGTAGAACCATCTGTATCAAAAGGTATCTATAAAATAATCGACGAAAACACAGAAGGACAACATCGTCATATAGAAGATCAGCAGGACAAACACACTGACGTAGAACCATCTATCAGAAGATCAACACATGACGTAGAACCATACTGTCAGAAGGACAACACATGACGTAGAACCACCTATCAGAAGATCAACAGATGACGTAAAACCATATGTCAGAAGGACAACACACGACGTAGAACCATATGTCAGAAGGACAACACATGACGTAGAACCACTACCGGCCTAACCTGTTCATAACTACATTAGCCACATTGCTCTGGTTAATGGCTCGTTATGTACTGGTCTGTTGACATCAGCCAGCCTTTTTCTAATGGTACACCATCTCGGTGGTTAGTGCACCGCGCTGGCAATGTCTGGCGCTGGGATCGAATCCCAGCATCATATGTGCTTCTCGGGTGTTACATCCGCCAGCACAGAGCTTAGTTATCTGTTTCCTTGGAGGGGAGGGGGACGGGAGCGTTCCAGTGGCGCAGTAGCTAGAGCATTGCGCAGACAACCACCAGACTGTGGGTTCAAACTCGACTCAAACCGTTGCTTGTGGGATGTTTCCCCAAATAGTCGCCACCTGGACATATATTCCAGGTGTGATTATTGTCGAGGCAAAATAAGCCAATAGATCGACCAATAAGACAATATTTGGGCAGTAGCCACAGGTGTGACCGGCGCTCAATTATAAACCATAACTGACTGACTGACTAACTGACTGACTGACTGGCTGGCTGACTGACTGACTGACTGACTGGCTGGCTGGCTGGCTGGCTGGCTGGCTGGCTGACTGACTGACTGACTGACTGACTGACTGACTGACTGACTGACTGACTGACTGACTCACTCACTCACTCACTCACTCACTCACAAAGCTCATCGGGTGTACAGCGTTTTGTTTCTGTTGGGTTTATGAACTCCTATGAGGTTATTTATAGAAATTAATGTAGGACACGACAAGTCACAATCCAGTTGTAAGCAGATCCAGATGTTTTGTTGGGTACGATTTACATTAGGGATTGTGTGCCACTCGACGATAAAAAATAACAAGCATTTCTAAACATATACTTTCATAACCGAATAATTTGTATTCTAAATTATAGGTTGATTGGCATGGGGGGGGGGTTGAACGAACCACTACAGAATCGCTTTGAAAAAGTATCAGTCTTTGATAAAACTCTATTAAAACTGTTTTATATTTATTGAAATATTGTCACAACAACAGCAAGGATCTGGACACGACCATTTGCGTTATGCTTCAGCGTACGTTTGTTTGTTTGTTTTAGTTGCGTATTTTTGCCCTTTAAACGAGAAATATGAATCATAACGTGCCAGAACTTGATTTATTTTATGGACCTAGAAAAATAGTAATCATAACGTACTTCTTCGTGTTGACACCTACAAAGGTACCAATGATCTGTTTCATTGTTCTGTTTATTTTGTGGCTGAATTAAATGTTTGGAGGAATACGATGCTGAAAGCGTTTTAATTTGCTACGATAAAGTTTTGTTATTGTTTTAAAATGAAGAGGTAAAGAGTTTGTGTATTTATAATTATGTTAGTATGAATATTTGACAGAAAGCATGCGACACACACACAAACACACACAGCCTATATATTATTTGATCTGAAATGACGGATACGTATTATTATTATTAATTATCATAATCCAGTTATATAATAACTGGTCGTAAATACGTCATCTCTCGGGATATTTTTACCAGACATAACCAGTGTGTGTGTGTAACTGTAACTATAATCCAGAGAAGCCGAGACGTGTTGCGTCTGAATCAGTTACAGTCGCCCGAGAGAGTAAGCTATTCCTCTGAGAATCTCCTTAAAAAGGTTAAACATCTTGACCTTTTTGAGTTTGGCTTTTAAAGTGATTCCCCCCCTCGGCTGATACGTGTTGTACGAGGGTTCAGAGAACAAATATATCATGAATCAATGAAGTATGTTAACTGGTTAATTAGTTAATAGAATGTGACCGAGTTTGTTTTAATTATTTCTATAATATTTTATTGTTTTTTTTTATGGGGTGGGGGGTACTGCTATCAAGCACAACTAAGTCATGAAGAGACTGGTTGGACAGTACACATATCTCAGCACAAAACTTTCTGTTTTGAATCGACCTAAGTTTTAATTCACGCTTCGACATTTTCTGTGCCAGAGCCTCACTCCACATTGCTAACACAACACACACACACACGGACACACACAAACACACATTCTATCTGTGATTAACGAAGACAATCGTTTATTATATTATTCACGGAGAGACAGATAATGTCTCTTTTAGATAAAGTAGTCCCATTGTTACAGTTTTAGCATACTCTATAGATAAAGGACACCTTATTTCAGTATGTACACACCCCCCCCCGACTATTATAATCTCACACATTTCTATAAAACAAACATAAAGAAATAGATCCTGTGATTTGGCTATCTTCCAAAACAATCCCCCCCCCCCAAGACTCGGTCTGTCTTTACAATAGACAAAATCTAAACCACGTTTTTTTTCGGCTTTTTTAATGTGTCCAACATTTCTCAACCTTTGGAGCCTAGATTTGTCGCAGCACCTGAATCATCGTGTGAGTCTGTCCAGTGGTCGACCGGAGACGATTACACCCAAAACCGCTAATTGCCTTATCCGATAAAACAGGACACCACAGGTGTTATCGTTCGTGTCTTACGTTTGTACGTTCTCGGTCCCGTACCAGATAAACACACACACACACACTCGGACACATCTCGACCGTTTATCAGTTCGGTTCCCGGTGTGTGGCCTATTATTATTATTTTTTTGGTTTGGTTTCGGCCGACCCCGGGGCGGTTTACGTTCAACGAGTTTCAGGCCGCGCCATGTCTCACCGAGTACCGGAAACCGAGCGGTAGCCGCCGCTCGACGAGGTGACCCGCACTTTGACCGAATGCCGATAAGAAGGGCAAAGGATTATGGGATTGGTCTGAACAAATACAGTCACTTGATGCGTGAGAAATGCCGCGAGTCGGTACTCGGCGTGACTTGGGAGATTTTTCTCGGTCTTCGTGTCTCATCCGTGCGTCGTTTGTTGATGGTGGGTCATCTGTGATAAGATAGTAGACGGCACTCGGTCCGGAATTTGAACTGGAGTGTGAGCCGAGTCATGTCATCCCCGATGGTTCGATTAGCCACCGTACGGTTCGATCATCGGTGATCGGTTTGAACCGGCCCAGACTTACCGCTGGACGTGAACGATTCTGATGGTGGCGACGAGTCTGGTACGACGGTGAAGGGAAGATGCCGGGAAGGAGGAAGCTGAAGTCGGCTCGCAGTCGGTCTCTGGAGCAGGACTGGTCGGTCGACGAGTCCGAGGCGGCTAGCGGGGGAGGTTCTAGGAAGAAGCCGAAGGACTCCGAGCATCCCCAATCGAAAGGGACGATGCAAAAGAGGAGGAAGTCGTTCGGCTCTTCCAAACGACTCTCCTCATCAGCCGGCTTGATGAAGACCACCTACGAACTTTACGGCGTCGTCGGGTGTCCCGAACGACGTCCGTGTAGTCCCGGCGAGGCCGACACGACCGTTTCGAGTGGGAACGTTTCGCTGATTTCATCCTCCGACGAAGGGAATGCGCGTGGATTTGCAGCTCCAGGAGCGACAGTTTCAAGTTCGACGGCTGATCCGGGACGTTATGAGGCGGCCGGACGCCTAACGGGATCGGATGGAGGAGGCGAGGCGGCGGATAACGGCGCCGTGGATGAACGAAATGATGAAGATGATGATGGTGTTGGTGATGATGATGTTGATGAAGGTCGTGATGATGACCTTTATGAAGAAAGTTGCCACGATCCATCCGAAAGTAAAAGTAGCCCGGGACAGGGTCACGTGCCGTCAGTCGATGATCCGGGAACGGAACGCGCCAATGACACCGCTTCTGGAACAAAGCGCAAGAGGTAAGAACACTCCCCCCCCCCCCGGTTAGTTACTGGAGCTAGATACATCTACTGTAACTCTAATTAGAGAGATAGATGCTGACAGGAAGATGCTTTATACCTCGAGTAGTGACAGTAGGGTGTGATACAAATATGAGGAATCCAACTGGTATAGAAACAAGGATTTCGTTTGTTTGTTTGTTTGTTTGTAGGGGTGGATGGTCGATGGGTGAGCCAGTAGCTGATTTCCCCCGAGTCCTGTGCCATTCTAAGGAGCATTTTGTATGCGGGACATATTAGCTGTTACGATAACTAGATATGGTGCACGTATATATATATATATATATATATATATATATCTGTATGTGTGTAATTGTTCCCGCAGCAAATATAGATTTTTTAGCTGTATTCAGATGAACAAAGTTTTGTGTTTAAATATTGCGGTGTTGACCTTGAAGAATATATAATACTCGCTGTTTCTTTGTTTTTATTTGTTTGTTTATTTTTTTGGTGCCACGTTTGAAATTCCACGTCGGAGTGGATACAGGTAGTTGAATACATTGTCAACTTAATTATGAACCACAACCCCTCTCTTTTGAGGTAGCTCTCATTGTATCTCGCAATTTGAAATAAACATTTTTGTAAAAAACGCACAAAAACAACAAGTAACCAAAAACATCATATTAAACAAGATTCATCGTGTTTGTTTGTTGTTTATGGAGATTTGAATGTCGATCTGTAACGATGATCACTAACGTTGATATGTAACGTTGATCTGTAACGATAATCTGTAACGATGATCACTAACGATGATTTGTAACGTTGATCTGTAACATTGATCTGTAACGATGATCTGTAACATTGATCTGTAACATTGATCTGTAACCATGATCTTCGCAACAAACAAAATATGACGAAATGTACCACTTTCTTGCCCCTTTGTTATTATCACTAATAGTTGGTCATAATATCCCGGATGAGAGAAGAAACGAGGCTACACAAACTAAACACGTAACTTACCTGTCTGTTATTAGTACAGGTCATTTATTGATGATGTTCCATGTCCGTCTACTGTATCCTGTGATATGTTCGGGGGGGGGCGCTCGTGGTCTAGCGGTAGCGTGTTGGACCGCAGATCACTACCACCCGTGTTCGAATCTCAGCGTGGGCACATCTGAAGGTTGTTTCATCGTTCACTTCGATTCATTACCTTAGGAGGTCGCTCGGCCCATTTAGCCTACCTTGTGCACAAAAGTGGCCGTAAAACATCAATCATCGTTATATGTTCAGAGTTTTGTTTTGTTTATTGATGCTGTTCCATATCCGTCTACTGTATCCAGTCATATGTTCATGGTTTTGTTTTTAATTAGTCCATTTACGTCTTGATGAGTCTGTGGTAGTTAGTTACCTGTTGGTTGACGCTTCGTAATCAGATTTCACCTTTTTATTGCCGACTTTTACCCACAACTATTACATGACACCTGTACACATTAATCTAGCCGAGATGGGAATATTTCTCTTAATGACGTTCGTTGACATTCGGATTTGGCGTACTTCGTTGATCCGTATACCTGTCGCTCTACCGGGAAGGAAGTGACATTAGGTCTGTGAGATTTATGGACCATCTTTGTCTCGTTTATTGTCTGTTCTCGTCTCAGTATTCTACCAGCAAGCATCTTGTTTACTATTTAATTAATAACATTATACTAATAAAAACACAGATTAGAAGCGCGCACGCACACATGCACACACACACACACACACAGAGGGAGAGAGTGAAAGAGAGAGAGAGAGAGTGTGTGTGTGTGTGTGTGTGTGTATGTGTGATAAAATCATTCACCTTTTATGAATTAATGATTCAGCGACGTATTATTAGATTCATTTCGTAACCATCTGCCGTAAGGTACATTGGTCCCCATCTTTATCTTCGGCCGGTACAGCCTTTCTCAGTCATCAGATCAACTCGGATATGTAACACTGTACTCCGTCTATTAGAATGATTGATATTAGTACCACGACTGGTGTTTCTGTCAATGATCTGTATTCCAGGTGTACACACATGTTGCCGTTTTACCTGAATATTAAATTGTGTTCTGTAAACCGATGACATGATTGGATCCTTGTAAAGATTTGACACTCTTGGTGTAACCTTACACTGTATCCATAACAGAACCAACTTAATTACCGCAATAAAGTCGAGTCGTGATAGCGCAGTTAGTTGGAGCGTAGGACTCGTAGCCGAACGGTAGCGGGTTCGAGACTCCGTGAGCTGCAATACTGTCATCTGGCGACTGGTTCACTCATGTATAAAAAACTGACAGCACGCGATGGCTATGTGTTTGAGTAACGCTGTGTGCCTATAATGGCAGCTTGAGTTGTATGAGTTGAGTTGAGATATGTGCTGGGTGGAAACAGGTCTGAGTCAGGGATAATAATAGTGTAAAGCACCTTAGAGCAGATTCTAGTTGAATAGGGCGCTATATAAATATCACATATTATTATTATTATTATTATTATTATTATTATAGAATACATTTTGGGGCGCTTCCGTGGCCTAACTGGTAGCGTGGTTGGCCACAGATCTACAACGCTTTAGTTCAAACCCCGGTCGGGCTATGTCAAAAGGACGTTTCATCTTTCACTTCGCCTCATTCATTACCTTTGGAGGTCGCTCGGCCCATTTAGCCCACCTTGTGCACAAAAGTGGCCGTAGAACAACGACAACAACAGCATTTAGATTCAATCCGAAAGAAATGTTGATTGCAATATTTCTGATAATCGATATTTCTTTCAAGATGAATATCAAATTAGCAGGTTCAGTTTACGCGTACCTGGCAGTATCCACGAGCTATCTGAGCGGCATTTCTTTTATTAAATGATAATAAATTTCCGTCAGCAGCCGCGAATCAATTTAATACATTTTCTCACAATTTGGTGAATAGAATCCAGACGGGATATCCTGTACCGGAACGGGTAACGAGTCCGGGGTTTATTATTGATAAATGAAGCGGGATCTATACTCGTGTCGTTCCTGTAAACATAAGTAGATTTCCGTGCCATTCCTTTTCAGAATTGCAAATATATCCGCATAAGTAACTGCAAACTATTGGGACGAAGGTGACCGATTAAGTATTCCATATCGGTGAATTATATCTACGGTCCTGGTGATACCCGCTACTTGGACGTATAATAATAAAGTTTAACCGGAAAATCCGTGAAGGATGTTTCATCTTTCGCTTGATCATCTCATTACATTTGGATGCCACGTGGTGTGTGTTATTGTTTACCGCAGGCCCTGTAAAATGGCAACATTTTACAGATAATATTCACAAATTGATCTCGCCCATACCGATAATAGATAGATAAACTGTGGTGATCGATGAGCGAGTGTCGATGATCCGAACGCCAATTAATGATACAGTGCCATCTTGAATAATAATACATCTAGCTGTAACGTGGAATGTCGCCGTTTTGTGGCCACGTATGTGCACACCACTGTGCGCTAAATGGGTCGTGTGATCTTGAAATATTACGAGGTGAAATACAAGATGAAATATCCCACGGTTATAGCCAGAAGGAGGTTTACACTCCCAGACTAGAGAGTTTGGTGGTAATGTGTATTAAATCTCAGTTATCAATACACGTATTACCTGAAAAGTTCAGTTAATATACATATTACCTGATTATACAGATTAACTGTAATATATATATATATATATATATATATGAGAACATTTGAAACATATACTTACTGTAAATGATAAAAGGAATTATTGCCAAATTCTAAAGTTATGAAATAATTTTTTATTTCCTTTAAACCTCCCAATCTGAAGAGACCCCAAAGGTCTCGTCTGTATAATGAACTGTTTCATTGAATGACTCTGATTGAAAACGTGCTGTGTCGCGAAGTGGTGAACTGATCTAGGACTGATATAGGACTGATATAGGACGTTCTGCCCTGTTGCAGAAAACGGCACACTCATTATACACATGAAGGTTATCAGCTATTATAGAAATTACCCCTGGGGGGTGTGTGTGTGTGTGTGGGGGGGGGCTATTTGAGATCTAGGTCTTCGAGATCACGTGATAGTTGTACCGACTTATGAGTTGTTGTTATCTGCCAGAACTCGTCATTCGGAGACAATGTCCACGTTACACCTGTTCGTTGGTCCTCGTTCGTCCTCGCCGTACCGTGTTTGGTACGAGGATCGGTCATCGTTATAAATAAATACTAACGTACTGCCGGGAAGACCCCGATAATCATTAGATGGTAGACGTCATACGGGTTACTCTGACCTCGTCCAATCTCTGACTCACCGTCCTCTGTACGACGACAGAGAGTTGCGTCACCGACACGAATATTTGATAATAGTCGTACGTCAGTGTACTCGTACGTGCCGTTTTATAAATAATCCACAAATGTTCATTTTTTCTCTCTATATATAAATATTAAGTGTTATACTCACGTCATCCACGACTCAGTTCCGAGTTCACGCCGATGACGTCATCTCGCTATCGACTTAAAACGAATCTCGCGATACTTTAATTGACGTCTTCTCGTTGGATACGGTCAGATCGTCTGGCGCACCGAGTCCCGAGATGCGCACGCATGCGAAACGAATTCGGTAAGTAGCACGTCAGGTAGCACGTCAGGTAGCACGTCCCAGTTCTCGTCGTCGCCAGCTACCCTTGTCGATGCTCGTAAAGGGCGCCTCCGTGGTCTGGCGATAACGTATTCGACCACAGATCACTACCACCCGTGTTCGAATCTCGGCGTGGGCATATGTGAAGGTTGTTTCATCTTTGACTTCGCTTCATTACCTTTGAAGGTCGCTCGGCCCATTTAACAAAAGTGGCCGTAAAACATCAATCATCATCATCATCATCATCGATACTCGTAAATATTTCTTTAAATTTGCGCATATTTCAAACATCTGAATTAGTTTTTATTATCATCCATTGTCGTTAGGTTTTAAGATTGATTGATTGATGATTGATATTATTGCTCTCCTTATTAGAGCGATATCCGGTTGCCAGTTAATCCTGGTTTTCTGTTGGCCAACATCTCAGAGTAGCCCAGGAGGCTGCCTGAAATCAAGCCGGTGTTTGTTCAATCCTGGCCGCAGTTCGAGTAAGTAAATGGGTAGCTGCCGACCAGGATGACGGTCAATTTCATTAAACCAATTTATCATCCTCAGTGAACGCATTTAATCGGAAACACACACACAAAAATTGCATTTTTTATTCCAATTTTGGCAGAAATCTTCAATTGAATTTCCTGTATCCGACAGGGACATTTTTGAAAAGCCCAACGAACAGTTGTGCCTTTTACAATAAAATTTCAGTCGCTTCAGATGGCAGCTGTAAAGTTAATTCTGAAATATTCTACGCATCATTGGTTTCCTCTTGCGTTTCACGCACGCACTCACTCACTTACTGACTCATTCACTCAGTCACTTACTTCCTCGCTCGCTCGCTCACATACTCACTAAATGGTTAATGGATTCTCGGTTAAGAAGCTATCATTAATAGTCAATACAGTCGTTCAAATTCCATGCTTCTGTGTAAGTTAAGCCGTGTTGACTAACTCATTATTCGATGAGTGTTGTTCCAGTGATGTACAATGACACACACACACACACACACACACACACACAGCCATTCATCCCTAATAGACGTTTGCCGAAAATCGGCTGCGTTTTTTCATTCATTCACCAGGGGACGCCACCCGTTCTATTGTTCGCCATTGAACCTGGCTACGTCATGGATTGGTGGTTTAACCGTATCCTGATATTGAATATGGAGCCGAGCCGCGATGTGACGAGAAAACAGGATAAAGTAAATCATCCGCATTTAGGCAGTCTTTACTTTTAATTTGATTCAAACAGTTAGGTGTTGACAAAATCATGTTGTCAAATTGATTGACGCTTATCGATTTTAATTTTGCTTGAAGTGTATGATGATACATTGTACATCTCTCCACGAAAAGTCGCTTCTCTGGAATCGGTATCCCGATGAATTGGGCCAGTGTTTTTTTTCACACACTGCTTAAAAACAACGCCTTTAGGTCTAAACCAATTATTCGGGGGTTTATTTCTTGTGCTTTTGATAAATATGTTTTCCCTTGCTATTCGTAACCCGATTGTATTACCTGTTGTTGTGTGAAAATCTCGTAGGATTTAATAATGTAATTAAAATATGGCGTAACACCAGGATATATCGCCCTTCCTAACACACACACACACACACATACACGAAACATAGACATCCGCCCATCCCAGGTATACTTACATACAAATACCTAAGCATACGGTGTGTGTGTGTGTGTGTATACGGGTCCGTGAGAGCACATTACTGACCTAATTTCAGCCAGTTACCTGTCCGGATTATCCGGTCACCTGACGTCGTGTGATCAGTTTCTTTTTATAGATCAGTCCATTATAATGGTGGCCATTAGAGGATTATTTACGTAGTTTCTGATAATTGGCGCACACCTGGACTATCATTAGCCGATATATATATATATATATATATATATATGATTGATTGATGATTGATATTTTACGGCCACTTTTGTACACATGTTAGGCTAAATGGGCCGAGCGACCCCAAAGGTGATGAAGCGAAATCAAAGATGAAACAACCTTCATATATATATATATATATATATATATATATATGTGTGTGTGTGTGTGTGTGTGTAAATGACATAGCAATTTGGTCCAGGTCGGCCTGTTCTCAGTATAATCTTTGACCTGTCTTTGATGTTCACCATTAATTAATTACTCGTAATGACTCAGCAAATCTAATACGTCGCGTTTGTCCCGAGACGTATAGGAGTGGACTATAACAATAACAACAACACTCCATTGGAAGGATAGGAAATGTTTTGTTTAAATCAAGGTTTGAATGGAGTCGAAGACACCCCCCCCCCCGGTGTCGGATGAATTACGGTGTCTTCTTTATTCGGGGCTATCTGTTGTCGGATTCGTAGTACTGTTTACTATCCGGAACGGATCTCGTTGAACACGAAGAGCGGCTCGATGCATCATCCAGACAAATAAGCGTACGCCCGTTCCAGGGATCAAAATGGCTTTGGTTTATATTGAACGACGAACGTCCCATAAAATGCCTTCTTTTTTCAACACTTTGGTTTGGCGTTTATGAATATATTGAGAAACGCTGGTTTCTTTCCAGTAAAGTGTGTGTCTGTGTGTGTGTGTGTGGGGGGGGGGGGGGCTGCTAGAATAATGGGAAAGCGAGAAATACTTCAAAATAGGATAGTTCGGTATCTTAAAAATAAACAGCCAATGCGCATGCGTTGTGACCCGACTGTCGGAGCTAAAGCGAAAGTGGATTCTTTCTTAATTCAAAACCGAAATGATAATAAAACGTCAATGGAATGTGGCACTTTGTTGCTTCTTTATTGTCATAAAACAACCGCATCCTGTAATGTTTTCTGCCCAATGATAAAGAACACCAAACAGGGAAGATCCAAACGAAAAATGGCTTCTTTTTTCAACACTACTGTTTATGACTGTATTGGGCAAGTACGAAAAACTGATGGTCTTGAACCGGGGACTTGAGACTGGTCTATAGGTTTATAGATGTATACATTTATGGGTTATAGATATATGGTTTTACGGATGTATAATTATACTCTGACGAATGTATAAGGTTTTATGGATGTATTAGTCTTAGTTCTCTGAGCCAGGGCAATCACATACATATATATATACACACAGAGGGAGGGAGGCAGATAGACAGACACACACTCGTACATCTCCAATAACAGCCCCATCTAAGTCTGACCTAATGACCTAGACCCCAAACGCTCACCGACTCACACAGGACAGACATGATGGTTCTACAGTTACCATGACGACCACAGAGCAGGTGACAATTCAGTGATAACGTTCGGCTGAGGTCAACCCCATCCCCCCCCCCCGCTGTATTCGATGATCACAGGTTCTGGACACCCGCCGTAAATCCCACATCGAGCCTGTTAATTGACTACTCCAGATCCCGAATGGCATTATATCCGCCCTATCGAGAGTCCAACCGATTGTCCCATTTACTATTGGAACGTAAACAAGTCGTTAACAAATGTCTCCCGCTCCCCACTTTTATGGATAAATACATACCATAGAAACCCCCCTGCTTGGTCACCGATTCTTAACCGCTGAGCTCGAAGGATGTTTCATCTCTCATTTTAGCCTTTTACCGTCGCAGATGGTTTGATCTATGTACGTAGACTCTGGTGTGTTGAAGAATAACCATAAACCACTAATTCCTTCAAATAAATAAATAAATCACGCACACGCACGCACATACACGCACGCACGTGCACACACCTCACACACATTAACAACAAATATGACACTTTCTTCAAGACGGAAAGATTCATTTAGATTCAGAAATTAGAATCTTGCTAATATCCGAATAAATTATATCGACAAGTTTTTTAAACCTTTGACACGTCGAGCCACTACTGGCTGACGTATATAAGTCACCGAATATCACTTCATACATCATAACGGCTTTTATTTTGGTTTCGGGTTCGTGCCTTGTCAGCTCGCTGAGTCAGCTTCTTATCAACTTCATCTTGTCATTTGTCACTTGGTATTTTCTTAACAACTCTTAACCGATCCCTTTTTAGCACAGTCTGCCGTGTTCGTATAACACACACACACACACACACACACACACACACACGTAACTTCATCACCGTGTATAGATGTATATGGTGTACGTTACTGAGGTTCCATGTTGATGTGATGTCAGTTCTTATAAGCAGTTTATCCGTTTCTGACTGAAATTATCTTTCTAGAGAGAGTGTGTGTGTGTGTGTGTCTGTGTGCGCGCGCGTTTAGAAGTGTGAAATAAGGCACTGGCATTGATAAACTCGAATCGTGAATTCAAATTCGCTATCTTTTCATGCTGAAACATATGTAATGTCTCACCAATCCCTGTGTGTGTGTGTGTGTGTGTTGTGACTGTGCGCTATTTATTAGCCATTGGCTAATTTATTATTTATCAGGGGAATGCTTTCAAAATGAGCATCGTGCTTCTGACATTATCCCTTCTCGACACCATACTAGGGTAATTCTATCAAATGTTATACAGCTATTCGGTGTCGAATAAATAAATTGTCCCGGAACTTGCCGATGTTGGCCGAACCACGCAGCAACACACATAACACATCCATATTGTGTGTGGCAAACCCCCCCCCCCCATAACTGGTGGAGCATACATATCCAGATAATACTAACAAGGGGGTGGTTTTGGGTAGTGTTTTCACAAGGGGGAAATCCCACCCACGCGTAACGATACCCATCGGCCCTAATCGGACCTGGTATGGGGGGGGGGGGGCGCTTGTAGCACAATCACACAAGTCACCCCACCGACCAGCAAACAATCACCGGGCCGGGACGACATGCCATTGGCTGTGGCACAGCGCGTGACGGTGGCGGCGCAGGAGGTCTGTGGTCTAGTCTAGGAAGCTGGCATTACTCGTAGTACATCAATCAGGAAGCTCAGTACGATGAATGAAAGCCAATGACACGATCTAGGATGTACCGCTTGTTGGACTGCTACTGGTAGCTCGTTCGGTTGGTAGTGGTGGCGTTTGGCTGTGGTAGTGGATGCTGGTAGCGCTGGAGAGAACCCAGGCTGGGACTGGGACAGTTTGGAGTACAATGAAACTTCCCCAGAATGGGTAAGTGGCATCCGTACGATTTGGCGTCCGGAAGGCTCTCTCTCTCTCGTCTGTCTGTCTATATGTCTGACTCTCTCTCTCTCTCTCTCTCTCTCTCTGCGTGTTCGTTTCTGTTTATCTGTCTGTCTGTCTGTCTGCGACCATTTCCAGGGTGATTGCTACAGCCAATGTAGAGTTATAACCTCAAGTAGTCGTATCTTCGACCTGACATTACACCAGCCTCTGACAGGAGACTAAGAACCACGCCTAGTTAGTTGCTATTTCATTCACGAAGAAACTAAATATAGCATCCGTTTTCTATCGGCCACTCCCGTTATTGGATCCTTAAACAAGACGACAACGTTAATTGTGTGAGGTCACCAGAAAGGCATATCGTTGTCGTCGGCGTAGTACCGCGTTCGGCTTCCCGTTGCCATGGCAATGACTAACCGCCATGATAACACTTCGTGCCGATAACAAAATGGCGTCAAGTGTTGCCGACACGTTGTTTGTGTTCGGTTAGCTGTGTTTCCCGCACCCGTGAGCACCCAACTCAAAACACAAACAAACAAACAAAACTAATCCAGCCCCGCCTGGAGTGAAGTGATTTGGAGAATCCGTCCCATCGCTGCTTCAATCGGGAATAATGAATTTCGCCTTCGGACCACTGGACTTGCTAGATCACAATCGGGATTACTTCATAATTCATCGATCTTATCGGTCGTCGTAAAATACTGGATCACGGATGGCACATGTCATGCCCCGGTACGCTATACTATGAACCTATTTATCTATCTGTCTGTCTATCTATCTATCTACCAATCAATCAATCAATCAATCAATCAATCAATCTGTCTATCTATCTATCTATCTATCATCATATCATTTTTTCATATCATTCTATCTATCTTATCTATCTATCTATCTATCTATCTATCTATCTATCTATATGTCTATCTATCTATCTATCTATCTATCTATCTATCTATCAATCAATCAGTCAATCTATCTATCTATCTATCTATATGTCTATATGTCTATCTATCTATCTAATAATAGTAATGGCCTAAATGACAGAATTATTTTACGTGGCTGACTACCTCAAATGAGGGAGACGTATATTAGTTGTAGTTTTCCTTGCCAGTTGTCTGGTTGGATGAAAAACTCCTCCTTCTATAATAGTACCACGACCGGGATTCGAACCTCCGACCTCCCGCACAGCATGACCATGAGTGAGAAAGTCCCCAAGCTTTTTATCGACGACAGTAAACGAGACGCGGCCAATCGGAGGTCGACGTCGGTAAAATCTTGTTCGACGTATTCGACGTCGTCCTGTATGTCGGCAATCTGTCATCGTCACCTTTGATCTATTTATGATCGTCTTCCGGCTTTCTTAGTCTGCGGGTCGTCAGGATCCAGTCCGCGATGTTCTGTGTTTGTTTGGAACGAATGATGACGTAGTACAGTCGTCAGTGCAACTCCGTGTCGTCGTCGTCGTCGTCATGGATGATGGACGACGACGACGACGACGATGATGATGATTGATGTTTTGCGGCCATTTTTCTGCACACGGTTGGCTAAACGGGCCAACGAGCGACCTTCAAAGGTAATGAAGCGAAGTCAAAGATGAAACAACCTTCAGATATGCCCATGCCGAGATTCGAACACGGGTGGTAGTGATCTGTGATCCAATGCGCTACCAGTTTGACGACGGAGGCGCCCCGTCATCGTCTCGTGGAAGATTTATCGGGTTAATATTAAACCATCGTTCGACAGTTGTAAGGAGGCTTTAGGTACGATACTGCTACCCCGTATTCGATGTTTGTGGTGTAGCGCCTTTAAATGGCAGCAACTATCACGAGTACTTTAATACATCTATATATTATTATTATTTTCATCATCATTATCATGATTATCATCATCATCATCATCATCTAGTTTCCATATAAGATGGAGTGTATACATTCTACGTCTATGGGCCCAGTTCTCGGAGGGTGTAGGGATTCCTTGCAAGATGCTACGCCGCTGTTTAGTAAATGCCGGTTTGCGGCCAGTTTTGGGCTCGTCGTAGGCTAAACGGACCGATCGATCTCCGAAGTTAATGAGGCCAAGGGAAAGATGAAACGCCATCTAGACGCAGGCCAATCTGGGATTCGAACCCATGTGCTCTAGATATGTGGCCAGCCGCGCTACCAGTTAGCCCGCGTAGACGCTTTGGGCGCCGATGTTTAATAATTAGCATTATAACTCAAACGGGATTAACACAATAGTGTCATACGACGAGCTGTCGTTGTTTTTATTCGGCGTGTTTATTTCAATTCTCTTTATAAAGAATAATTCTCCCGTTGCCGTTGTTTTGTGTTTTAATTGTTAATCCTATCTGATCGGTTGACTTTTTCGAGTGTCAGTTTCCTCTTAAATCGAATCCGTTCGTAAAAGCCGGACATTACGAACGGTGCTGGATGATTGTTATTTAAAAACAAACAAACAAACAAACAAACAAACAGACCTGTTAGGGGGCCGGCTGTTAAGAGAGTGATTAATTGGCAGGAAGCCGGCTCCCATTTATATATGCCTCCGGCTGTTGTAAGTTGGTATTAATATCTTATCTGACCCAGGAAAGTTGTCCCTCTATATATATATATATATATATATATATATGGATTTGGGATCCGATATGTACAGCTGATAAGCGCTTAGTATTGTATATGTGGACAGCCGTCTTATGTACACAAACCATATAGCGTGCGTAAACGTTTGACATATTACTGACAATTTGCGTACACCAAGTAGATAGAGCAGATAAATATTACATTATAGTAATCTGAATCCCCCCCCCACGTTCCCGTTTCCGTTCGTGAACAATAATGACAAAGCGTGGACACAGCTTGTGCACACGTAGCCGCGAGTAACACGCGCATGCGCACACGGACATACTCCCTGTTGCATATTTATAGTAGGGTGAGTTATGTAATGTTTATAATTGGGTTTAGCGTCAAAGAGACTGAAGAGTGCGGATAATACATGCTTCATCTCCGGATACCGTTCTTCGATGTCGGATCCGGAGAGTGGTGGGATTGGAAGTGATGTGGGGGAGGAGGGGGGTTGCCCGTTCCCCACGTCAACGTATACTCCTTTGTGTGGGTGGGTCCGGGAAGCCCGTCAATGGACTAGGAAGTTACCAACTCGCAAAACAAGATGTAAACATTACAAGGCCTCGTCATGTGAACCATATCTAAAAGTGAAACCACTTTATATGCAAATTAGTTACCTTTAACATTTAAACGATCAGTTGATTATCGTGTGCTCTTTGTTTGATTACATCGATCAACCACCCCCCCCTCCCTCGATCGTAATGACAAGAGAGCCACTTCTCCAATTAAGTGACACAATACAGTGTTATTTATAGAAGAAGCTCATGACATCCCAAAACAGTATGAGATATTATTGGGTTAATACAATTTTGTGGGAGATGCTAATTTTGTCATATATTGTCACATAGTGTCATATAGTGTTGTCATATCTAGTGTACTACTTACTGTGTAATATATATATATATATATATATATATATATGTTATACCAAACTTATAAAACGCTCTTTTCATACTTAAAGCTTGTTGTGAACTTAACATGCTGAGAGTGAGAGTGAGAGAGAAAGACTGTGTGTGTATGAGTGTATGGTCATTAAGATAAGGATGTAATGAGACAGAATAGTGATACAGCCCGAGGGACAAATGATGACGTTTCAACTCCGAGAATACTGACTGACTGACTAACTGACTGATTGTCTAACTCACTCACTCACTCACTCACTCACTCACTCACTCGTATAGACTGTTGCATTAAGCCGGTCATAGATGCATTCGGGGACCCGGAAGCCTCCACGGCTCGTGGAATCAACGACATTAAATAACAACAGTAACAACAACAACAACGACATCAGCAGCTGTGACAGCAGCAGCTGTCAACTTCAAGATTGCTCTCGGTTTTGTTGAGTTGTCGCCGTTTGGCCTGCCCCCATCTATCGCCCTCGGGGCCATAGTACACAGGAGAATCGCGCGGCGTACAGTACACGGGATTCATCGATTTGAAGGCACACTCTGTGTGAGCGCGTGTGTCGGCGTGTGTATGTGTGTGTGTGCATGTGTGTGTGTGTTTGTGTGTGTCCCTGCGTCTACACGGCTACTAGAGAGAGAGAGAGAGAGAGAGAAGCCACCATGGACTGGTCTAGCAGGCTTCATCTATAGCCTTGGCTACTCGGGCTCGGCTCTCCACGGCATCTCTCTCTCTCTGTAAGGCTCCCAGATGTTGGGTGACCTGACCTATCTCCAGTGACACGATGCCAGACTCCGGGCAGATTCGGCCCCGACAATCCGTCACCGGGAGTCCGTCAACCGGTCGACGTTAGAACCGTCTTCGCGTTGCCGCTGTGTAGTACGGAGGCGCCGCTCGGTGCCGGAACGAGTAGAGACGTCTCTGGATTCGGTCCCGGAAGGCAGCCGTTCCATCCCGATGGATGTTCGGCCGACGGATATTAATCTGGATACGAGATGCGTCGTCACGAATCCACTGGACCAGCCGGAGGATTACGCCGGATGCTCGCCGCTCGTACACAATGACGGCGGGATGTACTTGCGGGTTGATCGGAACCCGATGGATATCGGGTAAGTTGGTAGTTGGTTCGTGGTAACCTTGTCTGAGAGCGTCATCTGGTGGTCGTTGTGTACATCACGAATGGTACGCGTCCTCGATATGTTTTACTATTTGATGCCGATGCTTTCGAATTCACGCTCGTATGTATTCACGTACGCGCGTGCGAGCGCGCACACACACACGCACACACGAAGAACCGTGTACACTTTGTGAATAAATACATATTCTGCATGTATATTCACTGCTCTTGATTCAGTGAACTTCTGGATCGTCCTCAACTGGTCGTATTCCCGATTCGTGTCTCTCTGTGCCGGTGCTTTATTTTCTATCGGTAAACCACGCGCCGGTGTTGAGCGGTCTCGAACTCGGAGCTATGCTTTCATTCCATGTTGCGGTCCAACAGAATCCCGACATGACGTAATTGCAACCATCCTTGTATATAACTGCCGTCCACGTTTCGTGTCTGGAACACTAGCCCATGGTGGCGTCTTATACAGCTGTCTGGATTCTGCTATTCATGGAGATTGAAGCTTACACGAAATGTGCGTGGTTGCGCATGCGTATAGCGGTAGATCCGTCGTAATTCGGTTGTTACAGCTGTCAGCGCCAACAATCGCTTCTTATTTATTCCACATCCTCACTGAATCACGTGAAGCAGGCTGTATTTGTGATTCGTTTTTCTCGGCATCATTGTTTTTTCGCCTATTCCTAACACACACACACACACACACACAGAGTGAGAGAGAGAGAGAGAGAGACAAACACACACACACACACACACACACAAACACACACATATACACACAAACACCCCTAACAAACACGCACCCAGTAACGTGACATATTTCATCCCCTCGTCGCCGGCCATCTATAGGTCTGACATACTCCTGACACTTCACCCACATGTAAATATACGAGCAACATGTCAAAAGCCAATAAATCACTGGACCAGCTGTAACCAGTGTCAACACCGAAAATGTTTGTCCCGCAACACGACATCCAGACGTCCAGCAGCCGGACGAAGAACAACGCGAGAGTTAGTCCGGATACTTGTCAACATCCAGATTGTTAGATTTAGATAAAATATCATTAAACAACCTTATAAATAACAAATATAGATATGGTCCCAAATTGTTGACGTCGAGAATGAGTCATCAGTTTATGAGATAAACATATTGTAATTTTCTTTCTTAATCTTATTCTTCCGGATAATTAATCCGGTTTTTGTCGTTCATCTTCTTGCGATATTACCAACCAGTGGCCGTTTGTTGCTGTACGCTTCCCTCCTCACCTTCGCCCCCCCACACTCTCTAACCACCCCACACCCTCCCCCGCATCACCAATCAGTCTGTCGTATCGTTATGATTTTAGATTTCCTTTAGTTAACCAGGACCACCGCCTGCGACGTGTGTGTGTGTGTGTGTGTGTGTGTGTGTGTGTGTGGTCGTCATGGCAACAGAAATAATGCGTTATTGTTCGGATATGAAGATGGTCAGCTGATTGTTTAGAACGTGAAGGACACAGCAACTAGATGGATTGTTTACATAGGCCGACCTAAGTCGATAAGATAGAATTGGGTCATCTTTCTGTTGGCTGCGGCGGCGGCAGCAGCTGCTAACAGCTGCGAATGATAGCGTACGCCCTCACATCGCACAGCTGTCTTCATTGGGCTGGCCGTATCCGTGTCCTCGGCTCGCTAGGCTGTGTCCGGTTGGTAGAGGGCGCCAATGCTTAGATATGGTTTGGTTGGGCTGGCTAGGTCATGATTGCTAGGACATGGTTGCTAGGTCACGATTGCTAGGTCGTGGTTGAACTGAGCTTGCTGAGACATGATTGCTAGGACATGACCGAACTGAACTGGCTGGGACATGGTACTAGGACATGGCTGAACTGAGCTGGCTAGGTCACGATTGCTAGGACATGGCTGAACTGAGTTGACTAGGATAGGTCTGAGTTGATCTAGCAAGGACACGATCAACCAGACCACGGCCCGAAGGACACAGCGGCCTGTAAGTACGCGGCCGCCAGGACGTGGATGGCTCGAATTAGCTAGGCCACGATTACTAGATCGTGGCCGGCTAGGACACGGCAACAAGACCGAGGCACCTAGGAATATGACAACCATGGCAGGATTAAGCATAAACTGGCCAGGGCATGACCATTAAAACTAGGCCGTGGTGGTGTGGGGGGGGGGGGGATAGGACGTCCCTGCCAGGTCGCGAACGGGACCAGTTCAGTTGTCGTACGAGACGATCATCCGGACGAACATCGGCGGCATACCGTCTGATCCGCCGAATACGGGAGAAGAAACGATTCCAATCTTTTATCAGTATACCGCCTCACCTCCCTTCCCCATAGCATATCGTCCCACTCCCCCTCCACCCACACTTCCCCCGATGTTGATGAGCCCGTTGTCCCCGATGAACCACGGCTGCGTTTGGAACATCTTCCACCAAACCAAGTTACTTCGGGTTAACAAATGCCATTAATTGGTGGCATCGCGGCCATACAAGGGCGTAGATACGAACAATGGCGTAGATACAGTCTGGTTTCTCAGGCTAATAGGCTGTTTGTTTGATGGCTCCAGGTTTGTTTGTTTGTTTGTTTGTTTGTTTGTTCGTTTGATCCCATTATTACTGGAGGTTTTTTTAGGGGGGGGGGGGGTGTTGTGCGATCCTTTGACTTCGTGTGTGGGAGGATGGTGGCGGAAGCGTATTGTGGTTGTTATTGTTATTGTTGTTATTATCGTTGTTGTTAAATGTCATTGCGACTTTTTTGTTTGGCGGAAGCGTTTCATAGATGTTGATTTCATGTCCAAAAATGGTCGTATTTAGCAATAACACGCGCCCATTCACTCGGCCCACGCACGCATGCACCAACGCACGCATCAACGCACACGTACACGTCCATATGCGTTTACCGTTGACGTTGCGTCGATGCCGCTGATTTGCGTCCAATTCGATAATCGGGCGTCAAGACGCTTTCACGATTCGCTGTGCCAGTGCATTTTCACCAACTGCGAAACCCGCCCACCCGCGAGGTGGCTGTGAACCAGTTGGTGGGTGATGGATGTGTCATGTCATACCGACGTCACACTGCTATCCAGTATTCATAATTTATATGATTGGTCAACTTCCTGGTAGAACACAAATACCATTATGTGGTCGGTACACGGTTAGGTCTTACACTGTTTGTGGAGATGATTATTGTATCCTGATATCAGATCCTGACAGGAAGGGATGACTTAATAAAAAAACACTAATTGATCATTTACCGAGTGTTAGGTAATTATGATACGGGTAGATATTTGGTTTAAAAATGGCGGTGGAAATTACTGTAAAAATCGGGAGTTGGCCCAGTCGCAAAATCGACGATCTTTGGTATTTTAGAGAAAGAGGGACTGTGTGTGTGTGTATGTGTGCATGTGCGTGCGCGCGTCTGTCTGTCTGTTATCACAAACACACGCAGGCACACATATATGATGTCAGTCGCTCATCCATAAAAAAAACTATAGATCAAAATACTTTTACGTCCATAAAATTAAGCATGCACAAAGCTATACGTCTATTACATCTGGACGACTCATCAGTCTTAAAACCCAGACAGAGGAAATCTTTTTCTCGTATTTGGTGGATGCACTTTTTTTGGCTAGTCTGCGGTGACCCGATTATGTACATTAAAGATAGGTGTAATTTAACACCACCTGTCGAATTAAACAGGCAGTTCCTTTCATTTCGAAGAGAAGCCTACATATATCTATATTAAAAACTTGGCCAACGCAGACCGCTAAATACAACCCCCCCCCTCTCTCTCTCTATCTGGGGGGGGGGGGGATATAAGGGTGTTTTATTACCACTACTTCTTATTCTAAATTATGCTCTTAACGTAGGTGGGAGGGGGGGGGGTCGGGGTTGAGCAGAGGTTAGTTTTGACTACGGCAGACATAGTTCCTGTTTCACAATGAAACACGCGCCGTGAACTGTCTGAATTCCTTTTTTTGAACCGACCAGATTTCTTTTTCATCAACGGGATGCCAGATCAGATAAACCACCGAACAGGTATTCCGTTGTACTCGTCCAGTGTTGAAAATCCCTTTGAAACCCAATCTTATTTCATTTGGTTTCCCTGGCTTATCGGCGTACCATCGTTCCAAGTTCAGTGGGATTTTATATTTCCAGATGAGAAGATGTCGCTCATAAACTCTTCTTCGCTATCTCTGGCAGCGCGGATAGAGGGTCACGTGTAATAGAATACAAGCTACAAATCAAATATTAATTTGTACTTCCTTCTTCTATGAAACGTAGCAACTATTTCCTTCAAGAACCGCCAAGAAGGATGTTTCATCTTTCACTTCGCCTCGTTACCTTTGGAGAGCGTTCGGCCCATTGAGCCGACCGTGTGTACAGAGGTGGCCGTAAAACAGCAACATTTACATTTTACATTTTCAAGAATCACACGTTCCTCGAATGGAAAATGCATGAAAGAAGAGGAAATCTCCTTTTTATGACACAGCTTCTTTCCTTTGTGTGCTGACATGTCGGCTCGTCAAAATATGGTCTTCACGACTTTTACCTGACGTGTAAAATCGCGAATGATGGAAGTATTGATTCTATTGTAATCATTTAATAATATCAGAATCACCAATAACCGACCGGAGTTTGTTATTTTCACGATTCACAAATGAACTGCTCGCAAATCCATCGATAGCATGTGTCCAGATTTTGGCGAAACAAAGACGACTTTTTGATTGTTTAAATTTGTTTTAACCAATCACAGGTTTTCGGGGGGGGGGGGGGTGACTTATTTTGCGCACGCATGTAGAGCTCAAGTGACTGTTTGACGCGGTTGAGTTATTCGCCGACTAACTTTTCTATTTAAATTTGTGCTGGGTCTTTATGTGTGGCTGCCGTATATCACTTCTGGTGTAAATCGTCGAGTGGCTTGGCGGAGTGATATCGATTTGTCGGCGCGATGAATGACGTCACAGACCAAATGTGGCTTTGATAGAAGGCAGTAATACAGGTAACGTCGCCAGGTAAAACGGAATCGACTTCTTTTTGGAGATAAGGGATTATTGATATATTGTTTAAAGTTTATATTCTCGTCGTATATATATATATATATATATTATTTAATGCTTATTTAAATATTATTTATTAAAAAAAAACATGAGTACTATTATTCGGGAAACCGGATACACTCATTCAGGACTATGTATTACGGCCTAGCGGCTAACGTACCAGGATCAAGCTGTCAGTTGTATAGTGGAGTGAAATATTGAAGTACCGCAGGAGGGGGGGGGGGGAGGCCTCGCAGTAGGGGCCCGGCCAGGGGTTAATACGGCCATGCTTCTCTCTGAATCTCTCAAATGAACACGGAAACGTGATGTTATGAGTTTTGTATCCTGAAGAATGGTCCAGGTATTGTATTCATGATTTATGATTATTAGCGCTAACATCCATTACAACCATCTCTCTCTCTCTCTCTCCCTCCCCTCCCCTCTCTCTCCCCCCCTCTCTCTCCCCCCTCTCTCTCTATTTATATAATGATGATGATGATTGATGTTTTACGGCCACTTTTATGCACAAGGTAGGCTAAATGGGCCGAGGTAATGAGACGAAGTGAAAGACGAAACAACCTTCAGATATGCCCATGCCAGGATTCGAACACGGGTGGTAGTGATCTGTGGTCCAGCACGCTACCGCTAGACCACGGATATATATACCTGAATGCTAATACCATATTAACTATACACACACACACACACACACACACACACACACTACTGTTTGTGGGGAGAGATTCCTTTCGAGTCCAAAGTACTAAAAGAAGGGCGCGGGAACTATGACGAAAGAAGGGGGGGGGAGAAGATGAGGAGGACGGACAGAGCACATCCGGGTATAACCTGACCGCTTATCGCCCGTCGCCTAATTGGGGGAGGGGAATATTTTTGTCCGGAGGCGTTACATGTCTGATCAAACGTGGTGTAAGAGAGATCGATAGGAACGTTCATAGGAAGGGGGTGGCGTCTTCGTACCCCGCCCGGCGGCATGGGGCGTGTTCCGCGGAATGGAACGTTTGCCAGTCAAAGTTTGCGTTCGGCAAATCCAGTTTGCTGGAAGCGGCGGATTCCGGGTCAGAGTTCGAAGTTCCGATGCCATAGCCTAATTAACGGCGTCTTTTCTACACGCATAGGAATATCTGGTGGAATGAACGGATTAATCGGATAGTTCGCTTTTCTCGTTCTTTCGGTTGGTACTTGTTAACTATATTCCGTTGAATATTATTTTTCCAGTTTGCGTAAAACGAACAAAACGGCGTCGTTCGCCGTCAGAAATACCAACGGCGCCCCCTTACTGGCCGCCATATTTATTCCCCTCGTCAACGTACCCCTTTCCGGCGGTTGACCACACCGAGGTCAAGGTCGCTAAGCTGGCAGTGCCGGGTCGTACTAATCACCGGCACTCGACGAGTAATGGCCGACGCCCGTAAGCTATAATAAAAGATGATAACAGATGAAGCTCCCGATATAGGTTTATATTAACCGTAGAAGAAAAAGAAAGTCAACAACTTGCCTTTTCACTTCATCGTTTTTATTGTTCCGACTCGGCGCGGCCGATATTCTTTATTGGATTGTACGGACGAGTCGAGTTAGGTAAGCCAATCTAGAAGTTTATTGATTGGTTTGTATTTTATGAGATTCTATAAGCGGGCACTGTAGTGGGCGTTATCTGAGGAAAGGGGGGGGGGTGCGATAATTTGATATCGGAGATGGCCTTATCGGGCTGATGTGGCCGCGCCGTACCAGGATACGTCGATAGGACGTTACGGAGAGTACTGGATCAGGTGGAGAGAGAGTATACGGACGCCGAGAAAAGGCTTTATCAAGGCGTACATTGTTGACGGTCGGGGGCTAAGGGAACTGAATAGGATGTGGTTTTAAATAGGCACGCGCGCGCGCGCGCGTACACACCACCCACGCACATACACACCCACGCGCACGCAAGCACACTCTCACACACACTAACATACACAGATACATACGCATGCACTAAAACACATATTCCCTATGCTGCTTGAGTGTGTGTAATATATATATATATATATATATATATATATATATATGTGTGTGTGTGTGTGTGTGTGTGTGTGTGTGTGTGTGAGAGAGAGAGATAGAGAGAGAATGAGAATGACTATGTTTACTTGTTCACCATAGGATGAACCAAACAATGAAGTAATTTTTGATGTTGGCGTGTTCTGACAGTCTGGTGTTACATCAGTCTGTCAGTAATGTTATTACCGATACACTGAGCCGTACCACCTGCCACCTACCCACCACTGTGTGATCTGATCTGTAAAACCGTGTCAAGGCCAGCCCGCTGCCGTCTCCCATATAAAAACAGTACGGGTGCAGGAAAAAGGCACATCGCCTACCACGAACGATGCATTAATCATGCCTTCTGGCATTTGAACAATAACGCTCCGATAATCCCCCCACCCCCAGCCCGCCCATTCGTAGATTCTGTACGCAGATGCTGTACATGGCCATCCACCAACCCACACACGGCAACAGCCACATAAACAGCTGACGGAGATACCGTAGAGACAGGCCCAATGTGAACGATGAAGCGATGCAAGGGGAAGTACAATGGAATGGCGTCATTTATTTTATATATGCAGGCTAATCTGTAGGTGTATTTAAGCACTTTGAGGCACTCTTTTATTCCTAGTACATTTGGGGCTACTAGCCCAAAGGGGTAATAATTAAAGAATGTCCCAGAAACTATTTCCGAAACAGTGCTGGGTGGGACCATAACTCTGTTTTTCCAAACTGGGAAGCCACTTTCTATCTCTAATTGATCGTTTTCATTATTGTAAACGACTTTGGAGTTTGTCGTGTAAGGAGTAGGCATCATAAAAAATTATATTTTCAAAATCTGTTCCCACAATTTCTTTAAATTTTATAGATCATCACTAATCTCAGATACGTATATGATGCTTCATTATATTGAAATGTCTAAACTCAAAATCAGTCTAATAAGCGCAGTTTGTGCCATATATGTCAATAACATTGTTGATGAGATTAATTCTAGTTCAGTCAATTGAGGCTCAAGGGTCGTGACTTGCCATGCCAAAAATGGAAATTACCTCGAATCTGACCTTGAATGATCCAGTGTTGGCCTGTTCTCCGTTCCCAGTTTGGTAAATACCATTTACCGATTTTGCCCGGCAGTAAAGTTCCTCAAGGTCGTTGTCTTCAGACAACGACCTTGAAGAAGACCATAAGGAGAAGATAAGACACATTCGTTCATTTAGTATAACCCATTGACGTGAGACTGTGTCAAGAAGCACTGTGGCGTTATCATGATCGGCATTTGTCCATATTTGACACATAAACACATTTCTCACACGCTAGCCGTGTTTACCTTTTATTCGTGCATTAAAACACTGAATTGTTTGAAACTATACTGACCTAAAAGAAATCTGGAATATTCAAAATGGACTTGTGTTGACATTTTGAAAAAATATTTAAGATTCATTAGAAGTGGCCAGAAATGCAAGCGATGGTGAGTTTTGCCTGTAAATAATTGCGATTCTGTAACTGGTTTAATAACTATGTGTGGTGTTATGGCCAGTAACAGTTTGAACATTTCGTCATTTTCATTCACAATCTACGTCCAATATTTATAAATATGAGATGGGACGCTGACTAAATAGAAGTGATGGGATTTTTGGTAACTCTTAGACGAAGTTGTTTTGTTGTTCGGGGAGAATACCCAGGCTGTCGCTTAATCAGCACAGCCTCTATGCTGGAGTGGTTGAGAAACCTCCTCCCCCACCACTCACAGGGGAGCAGTACGGAAAGATGGAACCGAAATACCCTGAGGGTGGTCACTGCCAGAGTGTTTTACGTCCCCCTTTATTTTAAATAGTTCAGTGGAGACGGCAGCGCCATTTAATGTGGTCAGCCACCCACGATGTTGTGAGCCGAGAAATTAATCCCTGGAAAAGTTTCGACCTCTTACGGGGTTCGAACCTGTGACCGTTGGCACCAAGTGCCTGGATAGAATAGACATAAGCAAACTATAATGAAAGTATCTGGTAGCAATGTGACTGAACGCGGTCTATCCAAACCCCTTCTGGATTACAGATATCAAACGTGAAACAGGATTCGGTCGTTTACTCTAATTAACATACAGGTATGTGACACGTGATCCGCTCTTCCCATTCACTGTACGGATAATAGCCACGACTGACACACGATCGGGGCATGTTAAACAACAATAGGATAATGTGACATAATTCATGAAAGGAGGCGGGGGGGGGGGAACTCTGTATATGTACCAGAAAATCGGTCGCTGTGTCTGAAACATCGGAAAGAAGGGATTAACTATAACATATCAGATGTAGAATTATCACAATTAACACACACACACACACACACACACACACACACACACACACACACACACACACACACACACACACACACACACACACACACACACACACACACACACACACACACACACAGACAGACAGACAATGATTTTGTACGTTTTTTTAATAATAGATGACCGATGTCGAGTTACGGCCCTTTAATCAACACATCTTCGAAATTACTCTCCGGGAGAACGGTGTCTTAGAAAAAGTGAAAACCCTTTTACGGCTACGTCTGATCATTCCGGATTCATTCACCACTACGTGTGAGATTCATCAGTTGTAACTTGGCACGGTACTGCATCTGTTCATCTACCACCTGTCCGTTAGTTAGAGTTAATCCTAGTTCATCTTAGGACTGATAGGTAACAACATCAAGTCATTTACCTATGTTTCAGCCGATAAATATCTAGATATAAATAGACTCGATGTCTATTACCACTTACTCCGATATGTCATCCTAGATTCAGCCAAATGTTTGTTCACATCCCGTGATGCGTGCATGACGAGATTCTATTTTAGTTTCACAAACCCCACAAAACCACAAAACAACAATAACAACAACCCCCCCAAAAAAACAACAACAAAAATAATCATACTTTATTTTAAGAAGGTTTCTTCTCGAGCTCAAACCGAAATATAAATATCTGAACCTATAAGATGTTTTCCTGACAACGAGATGGATGTCGGTTAAGTGAAGATTTTATATCTTATTTCAAGGTTTTTATGTCTTGAACAATAAGCTTGCGCAAATTATGTCTATGATATATATATATATATATATATATATATAGCGGAATGTTATATTATATATATATATATATATATATATATATATATATATATATGGGAATGTTTATTATATATATATATATATATATATATATATATACGGAATGTTTATTTATATATATATATATATATATATATATATATCAGGATCAATGTTTATAACACACATAGACACATACACACATAAAATGAATCTCAATATTATCGTCGTGATGATTATTATTATTATTATTATTATTATGATGATGATGTAATAACCTTTAAAGTGTTGGTGCTAGTATTGTCCAGAGACAAACGTTGTAAATTGTGTAGCACACTAACAAGTGTCCAGACGACAGGTTGTTTGTGTAGTAGTCTATACATTATGTTGACATCTAGAGATCCTGATTGGTTTTGATTGGATCATTATTGGTAATGGAAGAAGGGGCCCTCTAGAGTTCTGTCACACGTTCAGCTCCTATCGATCCAGTACGTGTGAACATTGACACTGCTCCTCTGTGAGTGCGTGCGTGCGTGCGTGCCTGTTTCAGCATGGTGGAATAAGGCCCTAGGACAAAGAATCTCGAATCGTGAATTCAAATTCTGGGCGATTCATCAGATGACTAAATCCGGAGAGGCGATTTTTCATGCTGAGAAATGTTTAGCGTCTCATCTGTCGATTATTTTGATCGGATATAGGTGCACGCTGTTAGTGTTTGTTTGTTTGTTTTAGGATACATATGGATCGCCGCACCTCTGGCAGCGGATAGTAACACCAATACTGTCATCAGCTTGTACATCCTCAAACAAACAGATGGTTAGTGCTCATGGGCATCTCATTAGCAGGTAGAACATAACAAGGGAGGCTTCACACACACACACACACACACACACACACACACACGCACGCACGCACGCAGAGAGAGAGAGAGAGACAGAGAGACTGTGGGTTTTGTCTGTACCATTTCTAGGTTATATGCTGTATACCCGATGTTGGTTGGTAGAAGCATAGCGTAGTTTGTCTCCGCCTAAAGCGCTCGCTATGTACTGATTGTGAAAGCTGATACTGTACTAGAGCACCAAGTAGAGTACAGGTGTATCTGTTATACAGCTGTATTCCATATATAACAGTTCATATATTAGGTTGTGGGGTATATGGTTGACTATATGATTGATTGTTGAGAAACTGAAAAATACCCATTACATACTTAACAAAATAAACATTTATATATATATATATATATATATATATATATAAAATATATATATATATATAAAATATTCATTATTTATCAACTATTTGATATTTGAAATTGAATAAATGCTAGTTATATAATGTTTAATAAATACGCAGACAACACTGAAAGTAAGATTAATGATAATACCCGACAAGTGAGTGAGTGAGTGAGTGAGTGAGTGAGTGAGTGACCCCGTGCTGTATAATTCATATTCTGATATGACGATGACCCATTATTAGATAACCCTCTATATAATGATAATTAACCTTGAGGTAGCTGATCCATACTAATTAATACCAAAAATAACATCAGATTAGGTGTTTACACCTACGGAACCTGACCGCTTGTTAGACGTCTAGTTATAATAAATAGACACGTCTACTTCAACTGATGTATGCCATGCCAGTTTATAATGTTTCGCTAAAAAGGGGATAGGCAAATAGGCCACACACGCATGCACGCACTCCTAAGCACGAGATGATTGATGTTTAACGGCCACTTTTGTGCACATGGTAGGCTAGATGGGCCGAGCGACCTCCAAATATAATGAAGCGATCGCAAGGATGAAACAACTTTCAGATATGCCCACGCTGGGATTCGAACATGGGTGGTAGTGATCTGTGGTCCAACACGCTACCGCTACACCACGGAGGCGACTCCCACCTAAGCACAAACACACACATAGGAGTGTATGTGTGTGTGTGTGTGTGCGTGCGTGTGTTTGTGTGTGTTATAGAGATAGATAAATAGATAGATAGATAGATACACTGATAGAGAGATACATATATCTATAGACACACACACACACTCACACACACATATTGATTGATTGATTGATTGATTGATTAATTGATTGGTTGATAGAGAGAAAGAGAGAGAGAGAGAGAGATTATTATTGATCTATCAGAAAGACAGTAGTTGATTGATCAAATGAAGCTATAATTAATTTGTTGAGGGTGGCCCCAGTGTGTCGGATCATCCAATTTATTATTTAGCGTCTATCAATCTCCGGATATTTGCCAACTAAAATAGACCGGGCACGGTATAGAGTGCTAGTCGTTGTCGTTGTTACATGTATGTGCGTCAGTGCTATTGCACATTGTCTGGGAAAAAGCACTGGCACAGAGAATCAGAACTCGTGAATAGGACGGGACGTCTGAATGCCGTCTCCAGAATGGCGATGTTTCGTACCGATACCTGTAACATCCCGAGCATGTCTAGTTGTGTGTTGTATACCCCCCCCCTCTCTCTCTCTGTGTACTTGAATTTAGTTCAGGTATACAGGCTAAGATAGTATAGGTCTCTACTGGTTTGGCCGTCAGTTAATTAGGACGTTCTGTGGGAGGGGGGGGGGTCCCTCGTGAGTTTGGTTGTAGATGGGATGGGCTGTGCAGGTCACCGATGCAGTTCGGCAGTCCAGGTGTCAATTAGACAGATAATGGCGGTCTGGAGCAGAGGACAAATCGAGGTGAAGCCCAGACAATGCGTGTCACTTTAAGGTCACATTGAAGAGAAAGTCACCTTTTACGTAGAAAACACGTCGAATGCCCGACATTCTGTAAGATTTTTTTTTTGATAATTAGACACAGGTAGAGAAGAAATTAAATTTGATTGAATAGAAAATATGACGTCATTTGAAAATTATTCACGATCTTGGGAGTTCAGCGGTAACTCAAATATACCTCTTTATGTTTGTTTACCGCTCTGTTTGTTTACCATTTCGTTTGTTTACCACCCCGTTTGTTTACCACCCCGTTTGTTTACCATTCCGTTTGTTTACTACTCTGTTTGTTCAGTTTTATGCATATTTCTATATATTGATGGTGTAGCTATTTGTTCTGATCATTCCCCTCATCGCTCCCTCCCCCCCCCAATCCTGACTGATCCGGGAAATGTTGTAATTTTTCAAGTCTGTGCACACGTTGAATGGATAGCGATTAGACGATAGGACACCGAAACAATGTCTGAAATGACCTGTCATCAATCATTCGGTGACAGGGAAAGGAGGGGGGGGGGGTGTTCGAACGAAGAGGGGGGAGAGTGGTGAGTAACGCTGGCGTTTGTACGACAGTTGATGACGTAATGTGCGGCCGGTTGGTGGTGGTGGTGGTGGGGGGAGGGGTATGTGGCGAGGACCGCAGGATGTAAACCCAATTTTCGGCAATTTGACATCTGTCCCATTTTTGTTGCATAATAGGCCGGCGCGGATGTTTAGACGCTTAATATGTCGGAAAGTACCGGATTGGAAATATTGTTACTACGAACGTTTCTGGCCAACTTCCGGCTTTCCGTTGAACCATTGCGCGTTTGGAAATGTGTTTATTCTGAAGGTTGGTTTTTGTCTAGGTTCGTTTAGTTTTCTGTATCTGTTTTGTTCGCTTTTGGTATTTGTTTGTCTTCTGGATCGCTGAAAGTCTGGATCATCCGAATTTGTCACCTTGCACGGATGTCGGCCAGTCGAATAACTGGCCGAATGAATTTGATCCACGATTTCTTTTAATTTCTAACCGAGGCGCGAACCAATTGTTGTTGCTCAACAGACCCGTATACGACCTGTTGTTATCTAGTGTACGATTGAAAATAATGTTTAATTCAATTTAACTGAACATGTTGATTTTTACATTGTACCGAAAGATAGCCGAGTTTGCGTTGAATACCGTTTTTATGTAAATATCTAAACCTGTTTTTCTTTTCCTTTTAATTACCGCTTTTTGACCAGTTGTGGCTATTTCTGGTTTAGTATCGGGATAAATCATTTTGTCTGTAGACATTTTGGACAAACGTCAACTCGCATGACGAGTAAAGATAACTTGAAGCTGAGTGAGTTCACCCCAAGGCAATGTCTCTCTCTCTCTCTCTCTCTCTCTCTCTATGTCACTCTCTCCCTGTGTGTGTGTGTGTGTGTGTGCATTTGTGTGTGTGTGTCTCTCTCTCTCTCTCTCTCTCTCTCTGTGTGTGTTTGTGTGTTTGTGCATGTGTGTTTGTGTGTGTGTGTGTTTGTGCATGTGTGTGTGTGTGTGTTTTTTTGGTGTGTGTGTCACTTTAAGTTCGGTCATACAGAATGAGACGTTGGAGCGCGCGCTTAAAGATGAGGCCAGTGAGCAAAAACCCCGAATGAACACTAGTTGTCTGTAATTAACCGGAAACGCGGCCATTTTGTCTTTACCGATCTTAGCCTACTGGTGGAAGGGAAAATGAATTAACTAGGCCTTGGTATGACTTGATGACATCATCAGCTCCACTCAGTCGACTCGACTGTGAGTACCCCGGGTGGGGAGGTGGGGGGGGGGAGAGAGAGAGAGAGAGAGAGAGAGAGTAGGACTACTTATTTATGTCCGTCTGACCTATATGATGTTACCGAGAGACTGTTGAACAGTCAAAGCGTCAGTCACGCCAATCGTCGGAGCGCTTTAAGATCAGAAAGGTCACGAGGACGTCGAATAATAGTTTAATGATGCGCATAAATTGAGCTAAACAATCGTTTGCAGGTCATCCGGATCGATAACTCGTCGTCACGTGACGCTCAATGTGTTCCTTATCCATTGTCTGCCGGATTGTTTGTTTATTTGTCGGCGGAAACTTCTGGTAGACCATCCACCCCCCGACCCACCTACACGTTCCCTCCAACAATTACGAGCACCGCCCACCATCGAGCAGTTACTCAACAGCCATAGCGGCATCATGCCGAGATTATTGCGCTTCTGGGGAAGATATGTTACGGGCGACAGCAACAACAACAACAGCAGCAACAACAGCAGCAACAACAACAGTGATAAAAACAACAGCAACATCAGCGTGTTGTGTTCATTGCAAGTGGGTGTAGTTGTGGCTTACTGATTAGAGTGAGCGGTTAGAAAATGAGAGAATCTTGGACCGAGTCCATCAACTGGTTGTTGAACGTTGATATGTTTACAAATCCATACATTAGTGTACGTGGTGTTGAATTTTAATAATTGACTGACTGACTGAATGAAGGACTGACTGATCGAATGAATGAATGATTGACCGACTGACTGACTGACTGACTGACTGACTGGCTCACTCACACACTCACTCACTCACTCACTCACCCCCCTCACTCACACGCGCGCAAACACACACCGGTTTGTAATGCCAAAGTACCTGTATATAGCCCAGGTAATATATTATGAAATATTAAACGTTTGAAGTATAATAAGAAAACAGATTATCATTGTAGAAAACAGTTAACTTGATTGATTACCTGATAAAAGGCTTTTATCGAACTAATCAATATACCATATATAAATAATTAACAGGAGCTCTTATCTTTGTCTGATTGCCGATGTACATGCATATATGCATGCACACACGTGCACATGTTACACTCGTACATACAGGTATACATGCGTAAAAAGTATGTAATATTATATTTATTTTCCTACATATAATGTTTTAAATATACATGTTTATGTTAATGTGTCCTCGTGAATGAAAACATGTGTGTGTGTGTTTGTATGTGTGTGTGTGTGTGTTGTGTGCTTGTGTGTGTGTTTTTGTGTGTGTGTGTGCCCGTGCATACATACTTACGTACAAATATATGTACGTTTATATATCGGCGCCTCCATAACCTAAATGATAGCGCTGTTGGTCACATACCTTTAACACGTGAGTTCAAATCCTGGACAGGCTGTGTCTGAATGGTGTTTCATTGTTCACTTTGCCTCATTACTTTAGGAGGTCGCTTAACTCGTGTAGCCTACTATATGAACAAGTATAATTATAAGACAGCAACATGTCTACGAATATACATACATACATACATACATACATACATACATACTTAATTCCATACATACATACATACATACATACATAGAGGGACGCTTAATCTACAAATATACTTGTAGGGGTGGTGGACGATTGGAGACAAAGGGATAACTAAGACAATATTTAATACCAGTCACATCTGAGATATTTGACCAACAGGCGTCTCCTTAAGAAGAAAAAAAACTATCCCAAAAAGGCTCGGATTCGAGCCCACAACCTGGAATTTTGAAGCGCTATGCTTTAAACACTGCGACGTATGGTACGTAATCTATGTAACGCCCCGTATATGGATATGTACGGAATGCCACGAACGCACCCGTGTCGTGCAAAGTGGGTAGGCCCTATACACACGGAATACAGAAATATCCAGTTCAAGTACTGTTTACTCCAGGTACACAAGAGGCCGTCCAACCTGTGAGTGATACCAACCACCGACAGATAATAGAAGTAATGAAGTCTATCAATTCTTTTAAAACGCGGTTCATCTTGTTTTATTTTATGGTTAATTGGGTCTTATTCGTAAAGCTCGGCTGCGATGTTTCAATTTCTGGATCTCGCACGTTTCCGCGACGCATCCGGCTTACTTTAAGGCAGCCAATATATATTGATTGGATGAGTTCGTCGCTAGCTGAAATAGGCCGAAACGCGACGCAACGCAACAGGACGTAGATGTTATACTATTTACCCTCTTTCAGTCTGTACGAGCAACGCAACAGGACGTAGAGGTTGTGCGAGCTATATACATTATTCGATAACTCGCACCTGACAGTTAGCTCCTGGTGTCAATTAGTCGTTAATTCTGTACACGACACGACACGACACGTGTCGTGTACAGTTTAGGATCGTCTAATGAGGACTGTTTCATTAACCATCCGTCTCTACTCTGACACGGACGCAACGGATAACGGGATCGTGACATCCGGATTTATCTCAATAGAAATCCAGATATTCCTCATCCATCCTGTAGTCCCCAAACCGGTTCACATCTCACATCTGATTGGCTGAGATTAACGATGACTGGCAGAGAAATATTACTTTCGCCAAATTTTATGGAACAATTATATATATATATATATATATATATATGTTCGTGTTCTTGTCACGATTGAGTTGATTATTTTAAAGGTAAACGTAGATTTTTGTCGCAATCACACTTTACGTGAATACGAAGCTTTGAGAATTAGTTGAAGAGTCGCGAATTTAAGGACTTTATGCTTAATTATGGTGCATCATCGAAACATTTCATGGCTTCCTGGATGGAGAATGGACGACGCAATGGCAGGTGATGATTAATTATTTTATCATTCTCAGCAACAGTGTCCAGTCGGCTTCTGCGTGCAGGGAGGTGTGTGTGTGTGTGTGCGCGTGTTTGCGCTACGCGTAAGCCGATCTCAGTTGTAAATAGGACAAGACCTGTAAATGAGTACAGACCCGTGTAGACATTATCTCTTCTCTTATCGTTCACCTGTTTTCTTTGATCACTTCACATTCGCTAATCGATCGGCGCATCTCCCGGCGCGTGACGTGATAGATTCTGGTTGAGAATCGTCTCTATTTGTCAGAATAATGTCTCTCTCTCTCCCCCCCCCTCTCTCTATGTGTGTGTGTATATGTATGTATGTATGTATGCATGCATGTATATATATGTGTGTGTGTGTCTGTGTGTGTGTGTGTATTTATGTATGGATGTATGCATGTATTTATGTGTGTGTGTGTTACCTGTTTGATGGTCGTCTGTCTGCTTCTATTCGTGTCTATTCTTTGTCCGTGTGTCCGTCAGTCTGTCCGTCCGTCTGTTACGTCTGTATATTGTCACCTCTAGTGTTGTATATGACCCTCGGGCTAATATGTCTGTCTGTAGTCAGTCTGTATCTATTCGCCTCTATGTCCATAATTATATCAGTGAGTCCCTTGATATTTTCCACTGACAGCTTAATGTCAGAAAGGTAGACACTGAGTCTATATGAATCGGTTCATCACCATCATCATCATCATCATCATCGCCAGTAGCATCATCATCATCGTCATCATCATCATCATCATCATCATCATCGGGTACCATATCGAGGCAGTCTGGCGCCGTATTATAGCAACCATTAATTTCTATCCCACATTGTTGACAAATGGGAAGCTCTATTATTAAACAAAGACTGCTCATCTTTATGGGTTCTGTTTAATTTGTCATATCCGAATGCCCCTCCCCCCATCTAGCTCGCCGGAATATTACTTTCCTGTTGCGATAGCAATCCGGAAACTATTTCGTTGTTTGCCGAAAACGGGACGTGTTGGGGAATAAATGACGTCATGTACATTCATCTACCGTTATTCCACGACCGTGGAAATTTCTCATAACGGGTCGACGACTTAAAAAAAGGGATGTTCTATTTCACTTAGCCTCGCCACGTTGTCATGATGATTCCCGATGTTTCCTGATGATTCCCGACGGCAGTTTTCTCCCCATCGGATGCCGGCGTTCGCCGCCCGCTGACGTCTGACGGCGCCGCCGGATGCCCCGTTTTTGGCAGCGGTATCGACTCCCAGCGAACCCGAACCCATTCCCCAAAGATGACACGAATCTGTCCCTTTGCCAGCTAATCATTGACCTCATTAGCTGCCTCGCTGGTTCCGGGAAGCGACAATTGGCAAATCGACAATACGGTCGTTGGAAGCCGATTCGGGATCGGATCGGTTCGCCACGGCCACAACGCCGTCGCTCTCGGCCGTCACAGTCGCGTGATTGCGGGGTTAGGGTTCGGGATTCTCGGCTTCGACTGTGGGACTGTCCGGACGATGGCTATCCGGATCTAAATGTGCGGTTGTTTCTCTTCTTCCAGTCGCAATGTGAAAACCGCACCGTCGACGCCGGATTCGGAGAACCTGAGGATACCTCGACATGCCGAATCCACCAGCCACCTGGAGATGTCGACCGGCTATGGGAAGAGGCCAGGGATCAAGGGGTAAGTTATCCCGATTCGGTAATCGAAGCGTCTCAAATCCGGACGAATCCGGATTGTCGGCCGGTTTTAATCGTATCAAAAGCGGCACGTATTTCTGTATAGTCTCTAAAAACCAGCTGTCGCTAGCGAGCGTTCCCACACATACATAGCCACCAACCCATGCGTACACACGCACACATACACACGCACGCACACACACACACACACGCACACACACACACAGAGAGAGTCGGTGTCATATCAAATGTTTCTCTTTAATTTCATTTATGTCTTGTTTATCAGCTGGTTCACGGCGACGTGTAAAACACGCGTTTTGTACGTCTGAGGAGATATTAAAAGTTTGTGCTCAATGACGTGTTTTTTTATTTCATTGCAGAATGGAAAATGCCGGAAATATAAAGGCGCCGGATAAGGTAATATATTTAATAGTCATAAAAGTGTTCTTTACGAGCCACGAACTAACATCTAATTGAATGGCATTCACTGATCGAATCAGCTGTTTCGTGACCTTTCTGGTGCTGTTTCATGACCTGTCTGATATGTCGGACGTAAACAATGAAAACCAAATATCGTGTTCAGTTAAAAACAGAAATGCTCAGCGATGTTTTTCCCGAGCCATTTCTTTGGCGATTTTTCCCGAAAATGTTACACCAGGGATGACATCATTTGGGCTAGATGACCCGACCCGTTTTCGAAGGATATTCGCTCAGCTGATCCGGACAACCCTAATTTCTTTATACTTGGGAGATAAGCTTGTTGGCGTACGGTATTAGCTACCACCACTGAGTCTCTTCCGCCCCTTCCCCCCTCTCTTCCCGATGAGAGTAATGAGTCTATAAGGAGCTAGTATTGTTTCAATATTTTTTGCTCTCTGATGAAGCTTTATCCTTAAGTACAGCACAACTCTTGCAGGTGATGGATTGAACTAATTAACCTATTATACAATCACTGTCTTCACTGCCCCTCTTCTCACCTTTTATACGAATATATCTCGTTTCTGCAATTTATCTGATTCATCAAACATCAGCATTCATCTTACTGAATCAATATGAAAATTGTTGTCATTATATCCTAATACATATATATATATATATATATATAGACGTACTTAGGTAACCTTTCACACCTGAGAAACACCTATGTACCCATCCACCACACCCTCTACGCTCCACTGAGTTATCGTTAACACCCTTCCCACAGACAACACTCTGTCCTCTGAACATGACCTCAGTTCTTCCCTTTGTTTTGTTGATGTTAATACTCAACCCTTTTGTCTCCTTGTACTACTTCCATCTCGATATCTGCTTCTTCAACTCCACCATGCTCTCAGCAGACAACACCTAACCATCTCCCCCCTCTCTGTGTGTGTAAATGCGTGCGTGCGTGCGTGCAGTATATAATATATACTTATATCATCATATTATGGTGATATGTAAATGACCTGAAAATGTCAGGTGATTTACATATCATCTGATTATAAAGCCTAATTATAATATATATATATATATATATATATATACACACCTTAATGTTTATTCAGACATTAAGGCTTATATCCTAGTAATTATGGCTATACATATACTAGGACCAGTTACACATACAACAATCCACACACACACGCGCACACACACAGAGAGAGAGAGAGAGAGAGAGAGAGAGTGAGTGAGTGAGTGAGTGAGTGAGTGAGTGACACACACACACGCAGACACAGAGAGAGAGAGATAGAGAGAGTGTGTGTGTGTGTGAGAGAGGGAGAGAGGGAGAGAACTCTGTACACAGAGGCAGTGTGTCCTTGTCCTGCTTGTTCATTTCACTCTTTCCAAAATATGGAGCAGTCAGTATTTCCCGTGGAAAGACAGCGTTCAAATGAAAGTAAAGTCTTGTTTGAGGCTAGAAAATTATCATCACGGTACGCCTCTATCACATCTCTATGATGGACGCCTCTATCACATCTCTATGATGGACGCCTCTATCACATCTCTATGATGGACGCCTCTATCACATCTCTATGATGGACGCCTCTATCACATCTCTATGGTGGACGCCTCTATCACATCTCTATGATGGCGGTTAGTAAAACCCGAAATAGATTTTTTTAAATCACCGAACAATATTAATACCACGTGGCTAAGCGTGATATATGTCGCTGGTTTTGTTGACATGTTGGGCAACGTGTCTGGTTTGTTCTGTTGGCTGATTGACCTGTCAGTCTCTGGATTAATAATAATAATAATAATAATAATAATGTAGGTAACCTGACTTGATAACGATCTACCCTAAGAAAGTGTATATCTGAAATATCCCCCCCCCCCTCCGCGCCAATTCCAACCCTATTGTTTATTTATAAACATTTAGACTTGTCTTAAAACACTACCCATGTTTAACGACAGTGACGTATTGGAGTCTGGCATACCAAGGGTCTGACCGGAAGTCATACGACAATCGTACTTTTGAGGTTGCAGCAAAGAGTGTAATATATATTACACTCTACGGTGGCAGTGTTTACGTTCTGGATCAGATTGCTCGGAGATAATAAAAGTGTGTCATCTCCTGGGAATTCTAAATCTATTCTTAAGATTCGTCTCCGTAAAGGCGATTCTTTTTTAGTTTTGTAATATTCATAGGTAACATTTCCGGCTTAGTATTAACTACCTCCAAATGTGATTAATCGCATCCTTATAATGCGTTAATTGAACATCAGTCAATTCCGGCTAACATCTCGTGCGCTTATTAAGTCGTATTAATTAGCCGCTGATTTTTTAGTGCGAACAAATCTTCTTTCATTGGAAGTGTAATATCTGTAGATTGTGACGTGTATTATATAGCTGGCGGGTTAATGTGATTCTGTTTCGTGTTTTCTTTCATGGACAGAAGGTGGCGGCTAACATGAGCAAGTCTCGCAACGAGAAGTTTCATAAATTGTTTAAGAATATACCAGAAGTGGAACATGTCTTAAAATGTAGGTATAAATTGGAATAAGTATGGCAGTGTACTATATATATATATATATATATATATATATGTGTGTGTGTGTGTGTGTCGTACATTTCAAGTGTCGTAGGTGTCTGTCAACTGTGATAAATGTTTACCTGTGATTGAAGATTTGATATATTTATTATTATTATTATTATTATTATTATTATTATTATTATTACACGCACTGGTTAGACATTACACACGTCTCAGCAACAAAAGTCGCCACTCTGAATTCAGTCCCCTGAAGAAACGTCCAGAGTTTGAATTCACAGTTCGAGATTCTCCGTGCCTGTGTGTGTGTGTGTGTGTGTGTGTACCATGTCCTATTTTTTTTTAACAAAACATATAATATATCAGGTACATTTTGCAGCATCCTATGCATAAATAATGAGATGCTAATAAATTATTCAGGTACCATTCATACAAATATATTTACGACACCTAGCCAAATGTATGACAATGACCTTGACCACCTGTGGTTGAGTGGCTTTTTGTGTTCATTTTTGTCCAGAATGTCTGTACGATGACATCTGATAGTGTACTAACACAGACATGTTATAAACTGTACCTAGTAATACGTAGCCAAAGCGTGTCTTTTCCCCCTTTACCCAAAACTACATACCATGGGTCTCCTCCCAATCTGAATATGTTACATTTGGATAGTTTGTCGTTTTGTGTGTGTATCATTAGGTGTCATTGTGTGTATAGGGTGTACATATTATTAGGTGTATAGGGCGTGTGTACCAATACGTGTTTGTCGTTTTTTGTGTGTACAGGCTCAGTATATCAATATGTATCATTAGGTGTATAGGGCGTAGGTATCATTGGATGTATAGGGTGTATTATCATTAGGTGTATAGGGCGTATGTATCATTGGGTGTATATGGTGTATGTGTCATTAGGTGTATATAGGACATATGCATCATTAGGTGTATAGGGTGTATGTAACATTAGATGTATAGGGCATATGTATCATTGGGTGTATAGGTTGTATCTATCATTGGGTGTATGGTGTGTTATATATCATTGGGTGTATAGGGTGTACGTATCATTGGGTGTATAGGGTGTACGTATCATTGGGTATATAGGGTGTATGTATCTTTGGGTGTATAGGGCATATGTATTATTAAGTCTAGGGGACGTACGTATCATTGGGTGTAAGAAGAGTACGTATCATTGGGTGTATAGGGTGTATGTATCATTGTGTGTATAGGATGTACATATTATTAGGTGTATAGGGCGTATGTACCAATACGTGTATTGGGTGTTTGTATCATGACATGTACGTGTTATTGGGTGTATCGGGTATACATATTGGGTGTATAGGATGTACGTATCTTTGGGTGTATAGAGTGTATGTATCTTTGGGTGTATAGTGCGTATGTATCATTGTGTGTATATATAATTAGGTCTATAGATTGCGTCATTAGTGCAGCAAATATAGCATTATGCTGTAATCCTCTAGGTTCAGGTTCGAATCCTAGTAATACCTATAATGTCTAGTATATTTCCCATAGAGTTGACGTTCAACAATACGTTTCAGGGGGCTGACTACCATAGAAAGTAAACAAAACACTCACTCACTCACTCACTCACTTTAGGGGGTGCTCATGTTATACTCTGATCCGTATTATTAGTCTTGCCTCATGATGTGGAAATAATAATAATAATAATAAAAATACGTCTTTTGTTGTTGTCAGGATCCTTCTAATTATTGTTGTTGTTATTATTGTTGTTGTTGTCTTATTAATCATCCTAATCTCACTTGATTGCAGGCTATTTATGTGCGTATGTTGGTGATATATTACTTCAGGGATATTTCTACATTTTGCCGAGCTACTTCTGCTTTTACACCAAAATACTTGGTCACGAGAAACAGGTTAGTATCACACAGACACACACACCCGCGCCATGCAGCACGCACACCACACATATATATATATATATATATATATATATACACAGAGAGAGAGAGAGAGAGAGAGAGAATATTCTGGATATGGTGCACCTTATGACACACACACACACACATGCACGCACGCACACGCGCACGCATGCACAGAGAGAGAGAGAGAGAGAGAGAGCGAGCGAGACCATGTTTTTCGCATCACTTGAGCAGCGATGTATTTACTTTTTTTGCAAAAAGGAAACTTTCCCTTTCAGTTGTTTCGTTTCCTCTTTAATCTGCCAATTCCTTTTCATTTATTCTACTGTCGTATTGTCAGCTGGCGATTCCCGTCTCCGAAGTGTTGAACATAACCCGAGAGAAAACAGCCTTAATTATACCGAACGCTATAGGAATACTTACAAACAAGGACAAGGTCAGTTTGACAGTTACAGCTGTTATGTTATATGTTATAGGTAATTGTGACTATTTGATGACGTCGTCACTTTATTGTCAGCTGTGCGACGACTCAATCAATATTTAACGTAGATTAGAATTGCTCTTCAACTGTTTCGAATGAATTGTACCAAAAGTAATCTACTCAAAACAACTATTTTATTAACGACAACAAATATCAACAAACTAGAATTTTTCATCTGCAGTAAAAAGGTTTTTAGGGTTGTGAACAACTTCAAATCATCACGCGCAGGTTGTGAGCCGTGAAATGAATGTCTGATTTGGCCTTTCGCTGAAGCCGTCCGGACGCCTTTTTCGTCGAATATTCAGTGGGATCGGTACGAACCCGCGTCTCTCGAATCCAGCTGTTAAGCGCTCTATCCGCTAGACCATTTTGTCTATTCCGGTGACTCATTTTGTAGAAAAACTGAACAGTAATTTCAGCTGACGCCAATTACGGTCATCGTTTTGTGATTAAATAAATTGCTACCCAATTTAAATAGTAATCCGGTGTAAAAATAACCCCCCAAAAACATCGTCGTTGTTTAAAAAAAGCCCAGCTCTAAGAAAAAAGTAATTGACTACAAAATTTAAAAAAATAAAAAAACGCAAATAAACTGGCTGCTGAGCGACGAGAGGCTGTAAATAGAAACAACGCCACCTACTGGAGGAAGGCCAAGCCCGATCAGGGACGAAGCGCTTCATTCGTGTCTTCGTTTATCTTTCAGTACGTCTTCGGTTCGCTGATGTCCAGAGACAGCACCTACAGACTTATGTGTAACGTTTGGAAGAAGAAGATCCCGAACGCCCAGGTAAGCTTGGATTGGAGTTGGCACTTTCTTGTACGCTTCCATCGATTGTCATAAATTAGTAGACGTGTGGATGGCAATAAGTTAATATGTGGGTGGTGTTTTGTATGCCCCACGACGATATGATAAGCTCAACAACAAGTAAACATTAATTTGACCATCATAAAATAATTTCCTATCATAAAACGGTATGGCTTTACAACACTTGGTCACTTAGGGGAAGTCCAATATTTGTAGAATGTGAAATGGATATTGGGTCAACAGTATAACTCGTATGTAAATACAGGTTGAGATGAAGGTTGTGTGTGTGTGTGTGTGTACGTGCGTGACGTTTCTAATAGAAGTCTCCATTCACTGATGCATGATAATCGTCCAGCATTTGATATTCTCTGTGCAAGTGACTTTTCATCCACCATTACACATACACGGATATACACACATACACACACGCACGCACATGCTGAAAGGGAGATAGAGAGAGAATCTGTGTGTGTGTGTTTCTGTTGACCACAAACATCAGATTACAGAACAGTCATCTATTCAGGTATTGTCTGTCTACCATAACATCTACGAGTTCCGACACAAAGCTCTGTCAGCCGAAACCTCTCATTACAGGTAATAGGGTCAGATTAATGTAAACACTAATAGACATAGTGTTCGGTGTAATCCAGGTGAAGCCACCGGAATTGACAGGATAACACACACACACACACACACGGAGAGAGAGATAGCCTACACATCACCTGTTAGCCACCATTGGCTAGATAGATAGATATACAGCCCATTACTGTTGTTGTGGCTTCACGTGTCCCCAGTAGACTGATTGTACATTGTACGCTGGATTACACCAATACACACATGTACGATATGGTCTATTATTGGCCTGGAGTGTGGTATGAGATTGTAATCAGATTACCTGAATGATAGATTTTTTATCTTGTTTACGCCACTAGGTGCAAGTTGTGGGGTGGCATTGGGGTTAAGGGGGGGGGGGGTTGATTGATTAATTTATGTGTGATATTTCTGATGATCTTACCACGTTTTAACAAACATATGATAACACTCGGTCAGGCTTGGCATCAGGTGGTAATGAGCAGACTGTTGTTGTTGTTGTTGTTGTTGAGGATGGTGGTGCTATAGTGGCAGTGATAGAGGTAGCTGTTGTTGTTGTTGAGGATGGTGGCGCTATAGTGGCTGTGATAGAGGTAGTAAAGAAAATATTAACAAAAGTAAGATGTCGAAAAAGACGATTACAATAGTAACAATAATGATGGTGAGGGGATGATGATGATGATGATGATGGTGGTGGGGTCAGTAAATGTGACGGTGATGTGCTATTCGTGGTGTCCAGTAGAAACGCCTGCTAGATAAACATGTGCTGCCACCTCGTGAGTGACCCAGTCACTATCCGGCTGTGGCTAGCATCCAGCCATGACAATAACTGTCCAGAATTCGTGTGACAAGATTTATACCTTTTTTTGGGTGGTCATTTCTGGAGTAATTCAACATCTAATGATGGTGCCATCTTCACCATCTTGATATCTTTAGATCAGGAGTTGAGTATTTGATCAAAATGTATTTGTTTCATATGCACTCATGTCTAGATATGTAGCTTAAGGAAGATTATATATATATATATATATATATATATATTTACTATTTTGCAGGTGACAGATCTCAAGGCTAGTGATTCTGATTCCTCAACAGGACAGGTTAGTTGTCGAATTGTTAATGAAATTCATTTAAAAACATAACCTATACATTTAATCACACACACACACACACACAGGGGAAGCAGTTTGGATGGACCTTCCTTGGTGTAGTTGGAGGGACTTTAATAGTGTGGTATTTAATCCCATTTTGTCCCGAGTCTCATCGAGCAATAAAAGGTATATCAAATAAACTCCCCCCCACCCCAATAATACGTTTTAAGGACTAGAATTAAGATCATTTTCTAGGCCACAGACAGTGGTGTGACTGTACTGTACCTGTGGTTGATACTTTTTAATCAACGCGTTTCGTAATTGCTTTTACAGGATTACATCGTTGCCCGCGACGATCTCAGCTCGATGGACGAAGACGCCCTGCCGAGCAGTGCCAGCGGATCCGACCTGTCCGAGGGTAGTCCCTGCTCCGTGTGTGGTCTGCCGATGATAGAACATGACACAGAGTGCCAACGGATGGACGACAACGTGAAAATGTTGGTAACCGGCTCCGAGTCGATGCGCTGCAATGGAATGATATCCGTCAAACGTCCCGCTGTCGCCGGTAGCGATCAGACGGACCACCGCGAGTCGAGCTCCCACAGACATCATCAGTCGAGCCAGAAAATCAGCAAACAGAAGTTAAAACAACACGCCACATTACCAGGCCAGTAGATAACCATTCGTTCTCTATCACTCTCTGCCGCTGTATCAGGCCTTCCGTTGTGGGCTATTTTATTTTCTTGAGCCAGGGCTTAGAATTGGTCTGTTTATGCACTGATCTGTTGTTAAACACTACTACGTCGTGGTCTATCTGACTCACTCACTCGCTCACTGATTCGCCTACTCTGGGCGAACTTGTGTTTGATCCAGAGTCGAGCTTTATAACGAAACTGATGTTTGTTTCCAGATTGACCCGGGTTTCATCTTGGAGCCTGATGTTTTTGTCAGATTGAAGTTTTTATTACACTGATACTTGCGGCAAACTGTTGTTTGTTATTAGACTGGTGTTTGGTATGGACTAATATTTTCATATATAATACCATATATAATGTCAAATTAGTCGTCTTTGACGTGTAGATTTCAACAGCCAGAAACATTTTAATTTCCTAGAAAAACATACTCATTTGGAAATAAGATGTATTTGCACACAAAAAAAAGGCTCATTGGATCTGTATTGGTAAGGCTATCGGGTAAAATCACTCACTATAAGTCACAGATGTACCAGTGATTGTACAAAATTAAACACTGAAGTCGAACCGGAAAACCGGTTTGCAGATTTACAGATGTCAGATTTTATTTCAAATCATCGGAATCAATCCCGAGACCGAAACAAATCCAGAATTCTTCTGGAGCTCTAGCGCGTAAACAATTTAATGATCTCGTTCACACTTCAGGGAATTACATTTGTAATATTTTGGTTGATGCTCCCGTTACCTTTTTTTCGAACAGTCAGACCGTTTTTAGCTATTTCTGGATATCTCAAAACTGCTATCAAAGTATTATAAAGCAAACCACAGGCTGCCACAAAAGACAAAAGATATCAAAGAAATCCGACAAAAATATGCCAAGCTATACAAAATGGCGCATGACGTCTGTTGTCATGGTTGATGAGTTTCTAAAGTTATTATGAAAACAGGTTTTCTTTTGTTAAAGTGAACGCTCCAGACTTACAAACATCAGTCCCGTTATTTGGTAGTCCCGTTCATTTAGTCTCTTCCTAGAACTACCTTTTACTGTAAGTCAGAACAAATATTCCAAATTTGTTTATTTTGGGTGACATTTTCAAATATTGATAAGTGACACTGGTAAATATACAAGTGCGACGCGGTGACCTGTGGGTTGTGTGATTATTAATAAATATGGCGCTACGAATTGTTGAATTTTTTTAAAATCTTGGGTAAAGCGAGACTTTGTTGATGTGTAATCTTCTTATTGTTTGCTTTGTTCCAGTTGTCAACACAACAGATCACATTCACAGGTAAGTGTCAATGACAAATTGTCTCGGCTGTTGTCAGTTACAAATTGTGGGGTAACCTGTATTTGTTTATTTTAAGTAGAGGAGGCAGTCAATCTCTCCCTCTCCCTCCTTCTCTCTCTCTCTCTACACACACACACACACACACACACACATATATATATATATATATATATATATTGTTTTTTTTTACAGTTTTTCCAGAACGAAAAGTCTCCTTGTTACCTGTCTTGTCATGTAAGTTAATGTTTTTAACTTTTAATGTTATATTTCACAAACTCAGATAACTAGACTTGTCTATTTGATATTTGGCATGGATATTAACTTGGACGTGTATGAACACAGGCGCGCACGTGCCTACACACTCAAGAGTATCACAGTACCATCAGGTCATCAATGTTCTGTATATTCTTACAGTTCCGTAATACTTGTATTACTGGGTGCGTTCATGTCATACAAGATTCTCCTACTCCAGACACAGATAGACATGGCCATCCAGATGTTAGATCCTTCAGTATCCGGACATTTACACAGGTCAGTAGCCAGAAGTGTTCTTTTTCATGGATTCTGTTCAGTAGAGTATGGCAAACCTCGGGGGGGGGGAATTGCCAAACCTGTGACGTATCACTGTGGGTTGACTCACTAGGAACACATATCCCACAAACACAGATGTGACTTGGATTCAAACTCACAACCTGGAGGTTTGCAGTGCATTGCTCTAACCACTGCACCATCGGAGCACTCTCTTCTTTTGTATGTGTGTGTTTGTTTGTGTGTGTTTGTGTGTGTTTTCGTACACTTGCCATTCATAGCGATGGTACTGACTTCCTTTAAATAAATGATGACGGTGTGATCGTGTCATCATATCTTTCCCACGTTTTATTGTTATCAGATTTCCCATTCCTCTCATCACATCCCTCCATTGTCCCTCATACCCTCCATGTCTTATCGCACTTGTGCATCCTTCTCGCATCTCTCATCTTATAATAAGTCCCTCATCTCATATCATATCATCCCATTCTCTTCATTGTATCCTTCTGGCATGTCTCGTCGTATCATCCTCATATAAACGGATGCCTTATCCTCATGGCACTCCGACAATCAATTATTATTCCTCATATTCCTCATTGATTCTTACAGCCAGAAGCTCTACAACAGCTTATATCACCTGAATGATCAATATCACGCATCAACGATCGAAAGATTCCACAACATCCTTGAAGCTAACATTGAGATCCTCAATCAGGTAGGATGTTCGTCTTCCTACAGGGATAACCTTGTGGATATTGTCTTCCTACAGGGATAACCTTGTGGATATTGTCTTCCCATATTGATAACTTTGAGGATATTGTCTTCCCATATGGATAACTTTAAGGATATTGTCTTCCCATAAAGATAACTTTGAGGATATTGTCTTCCCATAAGGGATAACTTTGTGGATATTGTATGCCCCTATGGCTAACTAACAAATTACTTATAGATTGCCAAAATCTGAGTAATCTTATTATTAAAATACTGATTAAAAATTATTATTACTGGTATTACTATATGTATTATTAGTAGTAGTAGTATTAAGTAGTGGTTAAGTAGTACTAATGTAACTTATTATTATTTCTAGGTTCATGCTTCCTTGTTCAGCCTACACAGGACGTCAAACTTGTCAGGTGATCACGAGTCTTGCCCGGGACAAGACAACTTCTGTAAAGAGAACTCCTAACAAAACCAAATCACCATGTTTGCTGCATCATCAGAACAAGCTCACGTCTTGCCAGCAACCTGATCCTGTCACATATCAGCCAATTGTAGCGCGCTGCAGATTCGGCACCGAAATTCCTGCACATGCTTTCACTCATCACGGATAAATGTCTTCGGCGGTCGTCCGAGAAAGGCGTTGATCTCGTGCGAACATTTCCAAAGACCAATTTTGGTGTTGTGTTGCTCGACTTTGATCTCCGGCTGCCAATTCTAGTTGTGTTCCTTCGCCAGTCCAGATTTGGTCCAATTCCATGGTACTGTCGCAGTAGAGGTGTACTGCGTTTACGCAGCATGGCGATCTACTGTTTGAGTAACGGCATACTGCATTTACGGCACGGTATTTGTACTCGCAGAGTAGGCGTGTTTTATGTATGCAACATGGTACTGTAACATCAGAGTAGAATTATGTTCTCCTTACAGTGTGATAATGTACTAGCACAGTAGAGCTGTGTACTGTGCACATACAACATTGGAACTTTACTGTCACAGTACTCTTGTAATTAAGCAAAATAGGGTTAACTACTGTCTCATTAGATACATGTGTATTGACTTATGTGCAATAATGTCACACGATGATCAACTCTATTATCAGTTTGTGATTAGTGTTTCTATAACTTGGGCATTCCTCGACAAAGTCGGGATCAATCTGATGCAGTCACGGTTCAAGTACCTGATTATTGATGTATGCCTGTGATGAACCCTGGTATCTGACCCGTAGATGGGAGATGACGTGTTCCTGGGTGTTTTAAATCAACTTCCACTTTTATTAAGATTTGCTAAAGGATTTTGACTGTCTACCAAGTTACATTTTGAACTGACCTTTTGCACTTGGGATTTTGAATATAGGTGGGATGGGATTGGGGGTTGGATCACTGATGTAACCATTAATCTTATGGGCTTTTATGAAAACTGAATAACGCTTGTGAGTGTTGTGTTATTATAATTAATGAATTAGTTAATATATTAAGCTGCATTGTACTTTAAGCTTTTATGATCTCGGTCCAGATGATCATGTATGTGTCCGCGTGAGGGTATGCAATTTGGATGCAAAGGTTACATACAATTGCACGTACACTTTCACATTACTACTAGTAATGAGCCCTAGTGGCGCTTTTCTAATATAACAATATAGTAGGTTCAAATGTAGGATTTCTGAAAGTGTGGGAGTCCCTCCTTCAAATGAAGTGATCACTTTGTATATGCGTGTGTGCTGCCACCTGGTGATTCAGTGTATAAATGATATGACCAATGAAGTGGGCTGGATATAGACTTTTGTTTACATTTACAGGCTTTCTTGGTGGATCAGTGATTGCTCTTTCAGTTAATAATAAGAAATATTTAATGCCAATTTTAGTTGGTTGCCGAATATAATTAAATTGGGGGGAAGACTCGTTTTTGTTTTAAATGTGGAATACGGGCATATAGCATACCGTAAACTCCCCCCCCCCCTCCGCAGGTGTCAAAATATATGACGAACATTCATTCTCTGGTGCACATTAAGCCATATTGAATACGTCTGTTCCATATGTAGCAATGCAAAAGTGTCTCATACTGGATTTGATTGCCAATATATATATATATATATATATATATATATTGATAATGATGATGTGTTTGAGGCCTGAATGGACGTCGACCCGAGTGGATTTCCGAAGTTTGACTCACCCATTTCTCGGTGACTCAATTGAAAAACAAATACACCAGAAGCATAATGTTCGATGGGGCGTGTGCTAACTATACGGCTTTTGATGCGATGCCAGCGACCGTGACGATGACGACAAATCGACGAGATGCTCTCTAACAATAATATTAATCAGCCCACAAATTCACGGACACCCATCAGTCGGCAGTCGGTCTCGACGATGTTAGGCCGAAATGTTATCCAACCCGGTTGCTATACGTTGTTAGATGAGGGATGCTCGTTTACCTTTTCCGTAATTGATACGCCTCTATATTTTTGATTCAGTCAGGTAGGCCGACGGTAGAATTTTTGCTCAAGTCCATTTCGGTTCCTCCTTTCACGCGGTGTAAATTATAAACTATATCGATACGAGTAGGTGCTACCCGTATCTCCTCCCATCACCGGGTGTCTCGTCCGTAGGCCGACGGCCTGATGCCGCGCGTGTTGTAATTGACGCGGTAGACTCCGTGTTACTGTTGAACGAGTCTTGTTGTTTTTGTTGCTACTGTTGTTGTTGTTGTTGCTGTTGTTCTCGATGATACGATATAGCAGTGTAATTTTATCGGTGTTAACGCCGGAGACCTCACTACCGTTGACCGCTAGTGGTCTTGTAGCCTAGTAGTTAGAGAAAAACACACAATGGAACGTCTGCTTTGAGCAAAATTGACCCATTTCGGGAACTTTCCTAGAAAGTGTCCACATTATGTTACGCGCCATCTCTAGTGTGATACACACAATGATACACGATTGAATCATATCGTACCGGTCCACCAGACATTGTGTACGTTTCGGTGATTGTTATACCACGATGTAAATCCGTACTCTCGATGGCTAAATTCCCGACACTTCGTCCCCTGTACACGTTCAACAAACGTCTGGATCAGTCAGCTGATGTACAGTTGACGGTTATCACTTTATAAGTTATTCAGGTGAAGTTTGCGGGACGAATTTCCAACGGTTGTCCACACTGCGGGGCAGTCTACCGAGGGAGCGTCTCAATTAGTACACAGTTTATGCACCGCAGTGCGCGGTTCTCCCCCCCCCCGACCATATGTCGGCTCGTATGCAAATATGCTGAAAGGTGTATATTCCTCACTCGACGTTCACTCACGTACAGCCACCGGGCATTCTAAGATATTTACTTTTTGCTTTGTTCGCCAGTTCTAGTTGTCATTTTATGGATGCAGTCATCCGTCTAATGCGCGCGCACATTGATGAACGTCAACAAAGCCGAAGTTTATTATAAAAGATGGCGACTGCGACTTACTTGCAGAGATAGGGCTTGTATTCGGGATGCTGACGGTGTACACTAAATCGTATCTCATACGTCTGCTATACACAACGTATCACTTGATGTAACATTAGGCAATCCCCCCTCCCCTCCCATTCGGCGAGAGGTTGGAAAACATCCGAGAGCAAATCTCATCTCTACCTCCTTCCCTCCGTCAGACGATGTTGTATTCAGGTCGATGGCAGCAGAAACCGACGAAATCGAAGAGCTTTTCAATCAGTTCTCTTGCTGCAGACATCTCAGGCTCATCCCGCCGGAATCGCTCAAATAGTCTTGTTGAAACCCTACCCCACCCCACCCCACTACAATAGCTCATAGTTCAGCTTAACCATAAAGTATATACTTGGTTCTCCTATAGCAGGAGGAAGTTACCTAACCGCCATTAGCTATGGATCAATGGGAATCGTTCTTCCGTTGAGGTGGACGCCGCCTCACCCGCGGGTGTTCGTCCCGTGCTTAGACGCTCCCTGCTACGACATCCACTCCCGAAAGTAATAACTCCTCTCCGTGAAACATCCGACGCATCCGTCGGAGATGACGAGTGCACGCGAAACAATTCCAGGAAGTAGTCCGCCCGATAGTTCTGTTAGATTTTGAAACGGTCCCCAGTAGAAATGCGCAGACGGATGAATTGTGCTGAAATTGAAGAGTTCCACGACTTACTTACCACGTTCGTGATTAGCTGTGATAGAAATATGTTTATTTTTCGAGTTCCTCGTTGACGAGAACTTCTTGTCTTCTAAAACGTGTAGTTGTTTACTATGAAGTTGTGCACTTAATTTATGTTGGCCATGTTTGACGACATTTCTCGGAGATCACTAATATATATATATATATATATATATATAATTAGGGCTGGTATTTTCGCGAACATAATTAGCGTAAGTGATATGTCCTTGTTTTGGAAATTCGTATTTTGCTGTTACTCTTGTTTTGCATTTATTTATTCAATACGGGCACATAGAGGTTTGCTATTGCGTCACGTGATTCAGTTGTCGGAGCAGTGGGTAGCTGGCGCCATCTACTGGGTAGAAAACTTTGGGTTGTGGGGTATGCAAATATGTATGTGTGTATGTGTTATATGATAGTTCGAATTATAAATCGGAACGCATCTGTTAAAATATTAAGCAATCTGTGATGTAGAATTTAGCTTTCTTTTGATGACTTTGTCTCGGCGTCGGCATATACGACACGATGTGTCGTATTTTTGGTGCGGAAATGGAACGTAGGTTAGCCAATAAGGTAGACGGTGAGATATCTCGAGTGATGGAGTCGTGCTCTATATTCTATTGTATTATACAGGTATATTTATCGCATCTCGCCAGGTCGGTAATAATTCCGTGTTAACGATGGATGCTGGAAAAGACGACCAATCCCGAATTGATGAGTCCCTCTGTCCCGTTCTCATCGCATCTAAACCATAACGCGATTTTAGTTCCTCGTTTTACGCGTGCTTGCTTGCTTGCTTGCGTGCGCGTATGTGTGTCTGTGTGTGTTTGAGACGCGTGCAACAACTTTCTAACGTCGATATTCACACAACTGGTGTCGGGATTTATATCCGTGTCCAATTTCTCGTTTAGCAGCACCGTCCTCCCCTCACACTACGAGGGTGTTAAACACCGATTTTCCGTATTTTGACGGCGCGTTCAAATGCGTGAAGCAGCAATCGATATCAAAACATCACCTTTTATGAAACGAAGGTGTTTCAGATTATTTTGTTATTATTGTTGATTCATTGATTGATCGATTTATCTTTTTAATGTACTTTTTTTTGTATAGCAGTCACCACGGTTTGGGCTAAAGACGAACGCAGTTTGGAATCAAACTTATGTTGTGTTGATTTGTGCTGGTTTGGTCGGTTTCCTGCACAGTGTGCAATTGTTGATTGTTATCAATTGGCCCAGTATAGCTAGGTTCATACTGAATCTTGTAAGTTCTAATAAAACTGTACGTGTTATTCCAATTGCGCGTGCGTGCGTGTGTGTGCGCGCGCGTGTGTGTATTATTAATAGTTTACTCAACTACTAAGTCATTTAAATGGATATTTGGCATGTCTGCATATTATGAATAATAAATTTATTTGAAAATCATAAAAACATCAATCAATAGTTTGTTTGTTTGTTTGTTTGTTTGTGTGGTTAATTTCTTTGCTGTAATGTGGACGAAATTATTCCTAGTAAATATGATATCATAACGTTTTCGTCGTTAATGTTTGTTTGTATCGTCATAACGTTCTCAACGAAACGTTTATGTATGAAAACATCCCACAAACAAGGGTAATGTTGGATACGAACCTAGACATAGACATCTCCAGCGCTCTACCCCTTGTGCCGAGTCTCCATCGCGGCGTTGTGGACAAAGATTGGACGATCCCGGGAGATGTACGTTTTTTTAATGTTCAGCAGCTGTATCGCGGTGGAGCGTAGTTCTCGCAGCCAATTACAGCCGCCCTTTGAAAGGCACAAGGGCCCAGAAATGAACTGGACGTGCCCGCACACGGCCGCGGCGAGAATGAATACCGAGCTAACATGCAGCCATCTGGGGTCGCATCAATTATACATGGGAACGATGGAGACGGTGACGGGAAAAGGGGATATCCGGGAGGAGTTGCTCAACTTACTCGATGTTGGTTAAACTCGAGAGGGGGGGGGATTTGAAGGATCCGGGCGGGGGAGAGGAGGGAATGGGGGACTTGCCGACATCAAACAATGTATTCTTTTCTACCGACGAACGAACGATGACCAAGAGACTGGCTAGCCTAGAAACACGTCCTGGAAGTAACAAGGAACATTTCCAGGCGATCCAGAGCAGACATCATTCGATTTACGGAGCAGGAAGTGCCGTCGACCAGAAGTCGAAGGTACATCTCGCCATTCTGGATAGTTTACATTACGAGGACTGGACACGCGCGGAGCCAGGATTTTCTTCTTCCCTCCCTCTTTTGACATCGTTTACTGGAAAGTGAAAGAATAGAGATGACGTTTACGATTGAGAAATAAGACCGGATGGAAGAGGAATCCTGGCAACGTGTTACTTACTACATGAATATAAAAAATGTTGACGTTTTTCGCTTAACGTCTCTGGATCCATATTATTATAGCTGCAAATACACTTGAAGTTGAAGATTCGAGAATCTGTTTGATGCCTTCTCTTCAGGATCTGATCCGAATGTTTTTTTAGCAGTATTTAGCCCAATTTTATCGACGTAATCGTTTCGCTGACCGACGTTCGATACACGATTGATAACGTGTATTTGGTATGAAGGAACTCCGGAAAGATATAAAAAAAGAGATAGACCAACACGCGTAGACGCAGCTTACCCCATTAGGCATAAACGTGATTTGAACGTTTTTCACACTAAGATTGGCTACATTTAGAAACCGTTTTGACGAACCCATTTCGATGACCTCACGAGGACGAAAACGCATCTAGATTATTCGTAATAAAGTGTTCACGACGTCATGAATTCATTTAAATTAGTCGATCCCCTTTCGTATGTTATCGTTAACATCCAACCAGCAGGGTATATCGTCTCGTACAATTAGAAAATATTAGCAGATGACGTCAGTGTTTCAATGAAATTTGAAAGATGTTAAAGATACTAATGATGTTACTGGTACGAACTTTATATCGTAGACGGGTTTAGTTTAAACAGGTCGAACTGATTAGATCTCTTTAATAACGACGTCCATTTGTATAAATTATTGCTATACGATATTAATGAGATTGTTGATAAATGTCGGTAAAAGATATTAAAAAGTCAAACTGGCCACACACCTAGGAAATTTGTCCGACTGTATAGGAAAACATCTCACAGTCACAGGTGTAAGTCAGATTCGAACCCATAATCCGGAGGTTTGCAGAACTACTCCCCACCCCCTCCCCCGATTCAAAGGGAACCAGCCATTAGTTTATTTATCTGGAAAGGGAAATAAGTAGCTGGTTATTGCTTTCTGTAATGAGGCGAATAGAAAGATGAAACACCCTTCAGATATGCCCTGGCCGAGACTCGAACACGGGTGGTAGTGATACGTGATCCAACACGCTACCGTTAGACCACGGGGCGCCCTAATAGCTCAATCGCTAGGAATGGTTGTCCGTCCGTGCATGTGCGCGTGCGTTCGTATATATATATATATATGTGTGTGTGTGTGTGTGTGTGTGTGACTAGGCTATGGGTTGCCATCTGACCTGTTCCTGTCAGATATACCCCCAATGCTTCATTTTGGTTTTAAAATAGATTTGAAATCCAATAAAATATGAACGTTTAAGATGATAACGCACATTTGATTTAAAAACCCTTTAACCTTCATCGTAAAAGTAATCTTTTAACTAGGAATGTTTACATCGATATAAATAGAACCTACAATAAGACGAATCCATGTTGTTGTAGTGTGTGTGTGTGTGTGTGTGTGTGGAGGAGGGGGGTCACACACACACACACACACACACACACACACACACACACACACACACACACACACACACACACACACACACACACACATATATATGTAATATATGGGTATAGGAATTGTTTTAAAATATAAGCATATAAGTATAGCTTCTTAAAAAACGTCATACAAGCAGCAGGTAATATTTTTTTAAATTTTCGATCAAACATTGTCGAATGGATTAAACTTTGGATTTGATTTTCTTTTTAATTAAAAGTATAATTTATATCGTGTTTACTGTCAAGTTTACAACTGTTTCCTAACAAAAGATTATTGTCGATAGATACAACGTTGTTGTCAGATTGTAATTTGTTTTAAAGTTTTATTCTTTTCAGATATTATTTTATAAACGCTTTCGTACTTTTTGCCATCTTGCACTTATTACAGTTTTTCACCATTAATATTTAATAATATCATACGCATCAGCAATCATATATTATATAATATAAATTAATTGAATTATGCTATTCATTTTATATTATTGCTTATGTTAATTTTTTTCTTCTTTTTTCTTCTCTTCTTTATATCTAAGTCTATCAATTGTAATCGGTTATCGATTATCGACTTGTACACAATATGTTAATGATCTCTTTGACATCCCTCTAATTGATGGTTAACTGATGTCGTCTGCTCCATCCTGAACCTATTTCTGAAATTCGGAGGCTAATGATGTTTCAGACGATGTTATTATTAGCGAATCTCCAGGAGCAATATACATCCGTCTGGTGTGTGACTACAACGTCTAATCTGGATTTAGACATCCAGATTTTGTTCCAGTTTCTAGTACAGGTATTAGTATTTTTCGGCTTTAAAAATAAATTTATCGGCCTGTTTTATTCCGCTGAATTGGGTAGCTCCCTCCCACCCCACTATAATATCATGCTGGTAACACTGTAAGTTCAAGGTTTTGAACCTTTCCCTCAAGATGGGGACAGGGTGAATTCAGAAAAAGGACAATTGTCCGGGCAAGTAGCAAGAATGTGGTCTTTTATTAGCTCCATGCCAAATAATATTTAAATAGTTATTATCTTTTAAATCGTTATAGGGTTTTTACAGACATATTATTTGGGGTATTATTATATTACATATTATTTGTACAGCGCATTTGAATGGCTCCGTCTAGTAAAGGCGCTTTATTAAATATATATTATTATTATTATTATTATTATTATCATCATCATTCTTATTATTAATATCATCATCATCATCATCACACACCACATCATCATCATCACCACCACCACCACCACCATTATTATTATTATTATTATTATTATTATTATTATTATTATTATTATTATTATTATTATTATTATTATTATTATTATTATTATTATTATTATGTCAGGAGCAGGATAGAAGGTAATAAATCTATTTCAAATAACACAATTATAAAAGTGATAAATATTTGATTAAAACTATTTAATTTAACATTTCACGTACTTCAATTACGAAAACGCTCTAATCGTGGATTATTTCGTAGAATGTGAAAAATGTTGACTGCCGCGAAATTGTTTTCCGAACCTCTTCTCCAACGTTCCCTCGCCACGTCCCCCCCCCTCTCACGTCTCCCCCCTCCCGGGTATGACGACAGTGTATGTATCGGGCTAATTTCTGTCATATTTCATTAAAGCAAACGTAATTTCAAATAGTTGATGGGAAACTCGTGTAGGACTTAAGTTGTCGGAGTTGTTGGACGAGACTTCACGAGACTTCACGAGACAACGTCATCGTTTCGGTTGAGCGTATGATGTAGTAGGAATCCACAGTCCAGGATTGAATAATTTAAATATTTACTTTTGATCTGAATACACTACCAGCATTAATAGTATTCCTGTTTGATGGATGAGATGGAAGGTGACTCTTATTTCATTCTGAGTGCGCAAAACCATTTTATATATATATGCGTGCGTGTATGCGTGCGTGCGTGCGCGCGCGCGCGGAGCTATTTTATTTATTTGAACAACGCATAATCAGTAATAATAAAATTGTTAACAATTTGATAACAATAATTAAGCCGAGAATAAAACGTGCAATAAAATAAAAAATGCAATACAATAAAAAATGCAATACAATAAAAAATGCAATAAATAAAAAATGCAATAAAATAAAATATGCAATACAATAAAATGTGCAATAAAATTAAATATGCAATAAAATAAAATGTGCAATAAATTAAATATGCAAAAAAAAAATAAAAATAAAATGCAATAAAATAAAATATGTAATAAAATAAAATATGCAATAAAAAATTAAAAAATAATATGCAATAAAATTAAATGTGCAATAAATTAAATATGCAATAAAATATGCAATAAAATAAAATGTGCAATAAAATTAAATATGCAATAAAATTAAATATGCAATAAAATATGCAATAAAATAAAATGTGCAATAAATAAATATGCAATTAATTAAATATGCAATAAAATAAAATAAGCAGCACGACTTTTTTGTTTAAGCTGACATCTTTGTGTTCCGGTAAATGTGTGCAGGTAATTGACTAAATGAGGAGTACACGAGATCTTCTCTGATTGATGCTGGCAGCACAGGTGTGTCTATTTCGTCTACACTATCTCATTCTAGGAAGAAGGATGTTTATCATCTCCGTGTACATTCCCGATGAGTGATTGTGTACCGACAGAGTACGCAGACATTGTTTACAGCTTTTGTTTTGTTCTTCGGGGTGTTTACAGTTTACATTGTTCACAGTTTTCTCACAACTTTAGCCAGTAAATGTTTCAGCGACGTTTGGAAGTGGACGAAGTTGAAGTAAAACTAATGATATTACTTTTGACTGGTCACTTGATTTGATACTTCGATTGAGAAATAGTACACACACACACACACACACACACAAAGAGAGAGAGAGAGAGAGAGAAAACACACACCACACGAGAGAGAGAGAGAGAGAGCACCTTGTTTAGGGACTATATCTTTGCTTGTCAGGATTGTCCTAAGGCTACCCGTTAGATTGATGACCAACTCTCGTATGTTGTCCGGTTTGTGACAAACTCTGGAGCAGTAGAAGACGAGAGAGAGAGGGAGATAGAGAGAGAGAGTTTGACCGACTTCCTGTCTCCGGAGCCTAAATAGAGAGGAGAGTAGATGTCTTTTAGTCAGACGAGACAGTTGTTTTGGTCAGTCGAAGCCACTCGGTTGTCTTCTGATGACATCTCAGGTGTGATGTATATACAACATCCAGGTGACTTGTTGTCAACAAAATGTTGTTGTTGTTATTGTTTGTTGTTAGTGAGGACCCAGATTAATACTTTATTATTGCTATAAAACTAATGATATTGTAAAGGAATGATCAAATTAATAATAATAATAATAATAATAATAATAGTAATAATAACTATTTTATAGTAGTAATTGTAGTGATTGAATGAATAAGTAGGAGTAAAGTGAATGACAAGAACATTATTATTATTATTATTATTATTATTATCCTGACCAAACCGTGCTGCCCCCTGACGGCTACAGCGAACAGTACGACCAGCGTCCTCGTGTTTGAAGAAATATGTAAAACAACAAATGTCAACTACCGCCAGTAGTGATGCGAAATATTAATATCACAATAAGCGGACAATATGGACCCGATAATAGCTGGGACTAGAACCGCAGAAGTTATATAACAGAAACCGTTACAACGAACAACATTATGACGTCACAAGCATCTCAGCCGAGGTAGAGCTGTTGAGGTAAGAGAGGGAGAGTTGAGGTATTGATTTATTACAAAGGACACTTGTCATAATTATGGGTATGAGGTGTGGGGTAGAGATGTTGCGATGTGGGACACGATCTCTGATGGTTATGTGGAGTTGTTGTGGGGGGGGGGCGGATAATACGTGGAGAAGCTGAAACTGTATATGTTACCTGTTAGCTGAAGACTGTATGTTACTTGTTATTCTGACGAATATATGTCTATAGGCGCACCGTATTCCCTGTGATCTACTGGCATTATATGTTAAAGTTATCTGCGGAGAGAATGAAGATTCTGTCATCTAAATAGATATGTTGCCTGTTATCTATTGACAGTACACGTTACCTGTTGCATACGACCACTACATGTTACCTATTATATAAGATTACCATTACATATTACCTGTTATGTACAACGAGTACATGTTACCTGTTATATACCGATCAGTGGCTGTTAGCTGTTATATACAACGAGTACATGTTACCTGTTATATACGATCAGTGGCTGTTACCTGTTATGTACAACCAGTACATGTTACCTGTTATATACGACCAGTACATGTTACCTGTTATGTACAACAGTACATGTTACCTGTTATATACGATCAGTGGCTGTTACCTGTTATGTACAACCAGTACATGTTACCTGTTATATACGACCAGTGGCTGTTACCTGTTATGTACAACCAGTACATGTTACCTGTTATATACGACCAGTGGCTGTTACCTGTTATGTACAACCAGTACATGTTACCTGTTATATACGACCAGTACATGTTACCTGTTATGTACAACAGTACATGTTACCTGTTATATACGACCACCAGTACATGATACCTGTTATCAACTGAGTGTGTACGTTAACCGTGAGCTAGAGACTAGGATGCTACAGGTGTCAGACAATAGATGTTTTCTATTACCAGTCGGGGTCACCTGACCTGGCCTTTGTTTGACTTTCAGACACATAAATCTGTCATGTACCGGATGTATCATGAAACATGTATAAATGGCATATAGGCTTGTCTAAGTATATATATATATATATATATATATATATAAACTAGTTTTTTGTTTCTTTGTATACGTGCTCTACAGGGTTATTAATGTATTATTTTCTTTGCAACACGTAGAAAAAATCTGATATTTATTCTACACATTCACGTTTATTATCATCGTCTATCAACGTATTGGATAAACATCGCATTCATTCTGTTTGGCAATAACAACAACACTAATGTATCAGATGAAAGAAACGGCAGGAAGAACAGTCAATCTTTAAAGAAGGAGAACCTACCACCAGGGGGCGGATTATTCCCTCAAATAAGAAGGGATTTGTCGAGATCCTCTCTCTCCAAATCGGGATCGGCGTTGCCGTGGCCTGACTTACAGCGCGGTCGTCCACGAACGGCACTGAGCGGGCTTTGACTCTCAGCTGGCTCGTGACTGAAGGGTGTTTCATCTGTCGCTTCAGACGTCGCACGATCCGTTTAGTTACACGCGTGTGCGAAGTGACGGCGTAACAACCAGGTATCTATTTCTTCAATTCGCGATCCGTTTTCAGGTTGTTTTCCCCTTCTGGATCGACCATCATCGCCGTCTATTGGTCGCGTGTGCTTTATTCGCCCACCACTCGCCCCCCTTCGTCCTTCATCCGGATCTAACGCAGTCGCCATTATCGCCCAGTAATCCAGACGCCACTCGTATCCAGACGACGATGACGTCACCGTTATCGCCGCGCATAAGTGTTATCGGTTTCGTCGAAGTAGATATAAACGAGAAGCGCGAATCTGGCGATGTAGGCCGCCTCGAGTTGGTTCGGCTCGCTGATTGGCCACTCTTGATCCCGACGCCTCGTGAGCGTCACGTGCCCGCCAAGATTTGTCCAGCTTCCGGTCGGCCCGATAAGGATATCAGCGAACGAGTTATCGATGACTTAGAACAAGTTAGTCACACCACTTCCGGCACACCAACCGGTCATTGGGATAACGGCCGATAACGCGTCATGACACGGCCTCGCGTGTACTCGCCGCGTACGTACGTAAGTACGTATTGCTTGCGTTAGGGTATGGGGGGGGGGTGCCCACATCCGGTTGAGCTTAATGGCGAATTACCGCCGAACCAGGGTGTGGGTGCTGTATTAGGGGGGAGTTTTTTTTTTGGGGGGGAGTGTGGTAGCTTAGTGAATAGAGTGCTCGTTCATTGTTGGTGGTAGAAAGTTCGAATCACTCTACGTGCGAACCATTGTTTGCAAATTGAAGAGTTTTCTTTTATTCTGCATAATTTGCTTTTAGTGAATCTTTGAGAAGAGTTATAGATATTGGATGATATAGATAGATAGATAGATAGATAGATAGATAGATAGATAGATGGACGGACTGGCGGGCGGGCGGGCGGGCGGACGGACGGACGGACGGACGGACAGACAGGTACGCAGGTAGAAAGACAACTTTTGATATCTATAAGTAGGTAGACACGAATACACTGATAGATATAGATCAATATAGATAGATAGACAGATAGCTAGATATTTTGTTCGACACTTTTAATACTCCTGTGGGAATTGACTCAGTACGTGGTGAAATAATTAACATCAAGATGTGTAGTAGTCATTTATGATTGGACAGGAATTATCACGAGATTGTTTAATAATAACGTAATGACGATGTATTTACTAATGATGATGATGATGATGATGATGATAATAATAATAATAATAATAATAATTAACAGGACGTGTACTAAGTACTATGTAGAATAATAATCTATCAGTGAGGCCATGTTTTCTAATAAGATTGATGGTTGTCTCGGTGTAATGTAGGTGTCACGTGGTCTACATCGTCACCGCCTAGTCCGGGATGTGCTTAGTATTAGCTACGGCAGATGGCTCTGAGCTGGTTCTGATCGCGCGCGCGCGCGCGCTCACACGCAGACACATGGGGGGGGGGAGTTTGTCCGACCACGGTTCAAATCTAAGTCCGACCATAGCTGCCGAATGTTTCATCTTTCACTTCGCTTTATTAGCTTTGGGGGTAGCTCGACCTGTTTTACGTGCTATAAACACAAATCAACAACACTAATAAAAAACAACAATAACAACAACAATAACAACAACAGACATAAATTCAAATTGCCTAGACATACGATTTTCTGTTCCAGTGCCATAGTTGCTCATCTTTCATCACCCCATCAATCATCAACCCCCCCCCCCCATGCTGTCCGTCCGCGGCTCTGATGGTTAGTTGGAAAACAGCGCTGCAAATCTCCAGATTCTGGTTTCGAATCCGATTCGCGCATGTGTTTCCGGCATTTGAGTGCACATAGAGCACCCCCCTCGGTAGTATGTGCCAGGTGTAGCCGGTGCCGAGGTTAAATAACTCAACCCAACCTTTAAACCACCTCGTATACTTCCCCGTCGACAACCCGTCCTCAGTAGTCGGTATGTCGGATATTTCGGGTTGCATATTAGCCAGGTTCCACTGTAACACCGCTGACGTGTACAATGCCCCGTCAGCCTCACCTTAATGCACACGTGCATTTAAGGTGATATATGAGCGAGGATTGGTAAGCCGCGTCCTCCGTCCAGTCCTCCGGCCTAGGCTTGTTCTTTATTAGAGCTAGAGGGTGAGAGTTGGGGGGGGGGATTGAGGAGAGGAGGTAGAGAGACAGAGACAGAGAGAGAGAGAGAGAGAGAGAGAGAGAGAGACCATTAAGAGTAACCTGGCTACAGTATGTTCTGGCTGTAGAGTTCTGTTGGCCATGTGTTCTGGCTTCAGGTGATAATATTTTGCGCCACTAATGATGTTACCGTTTGGTGACGCAGAAAGGAGCCACCTTGGTAATGTCGGTACATCTGGTTGGAGGCCGTGGATGGTGTTTTTTCGTTCGTCCGTTTGTTTGTTTGTTTGTTTGCTAGTCTTGTCTTTTGTTGCGGATGTGGTGTGGAATGCGGAAACGTGAGCGGAGACATTCGCAGCCCCGCACAGGCCCCGCAGCACTTACTCGTGTTAAAAGAACACCGTTTAAATGACATTCCTTGGTCTTTAACACACGGGACGGGTTTGTAATTTGAAGCGTGAGATTTTTGAGAAAATTCAATCCCACTTTAGCCGTCTTCTAGGGAACGGATTGAGGGGGGGGGCTGTGATTGAGTGCCTTGTTTAGACACGGCGCTGGTCACTTCTGGATCATATGTCCGGGGAGGGGTGGTATAAGTGGTGGTGATGGTGTTTTGGGAGTGTCAATATGTTAAGTCTCTCTCTCTCTCTCTGTATGTGCGTGCGTGTGCGCGTGCGTGCCCGTGCGTGTGTGTATGTGTGTGCGTGTGTGTGTGAGAGAGAGTTTAAGCCACACTTGTTTGTAACCTTCCAGACTTGCTAAAAGGCCGTTTACTGTTTACAAGCGCGCGCCATATATCCTACTCAGCATCTCCAACCAACATCATCTTTTTGTCACACACGTAATTCTAACAAAGAGACTCTCTCTCTATCACACACACACACACACACACACACACACACACACACACACACACACACACACACACACACACACTCACACACAGGAGGCCCACATACGGCTAAAGACGAAGGTAATCAATTTTATTTCATAGCTCGATGCTACCTCGATCCTGATTCCCGGACTGGGTATTGGCCGAAAGCCGATCTCCATTCACCGACGACAGCCCTCCCATTCAACCAATCCACCCATCCAACACCCACCTCACGCTATTCTCCCAAAATCCCCCCTTCCCCGTCCCAACCGGAAACCTAGCTACGAATTAGACATTAATTATAAATAACGTTCCATCCGCTCGCTGACAAAATCCAGATCTGATAACGGGCAACAATCATAACGCTGTCTCCGCTAGACGGCGCTCCGACCGATATCCGATCGGGGAGCGATCTGTCAAATTATCAATTTTTCATCGACTAAATTAATACGAATTAGTCGCTGGTCGACGCCTCACGGCGTCTTTATTCGGTTCGGGATCTTCTCCGGAGACGTCCACATTCGTTCTTCTGTTATCGCTCAACAAACGACGGCTCAGTACACCCCCCCCCCGACCAAGTTAGAAAACCGGAAATAATAATTTCAAATTCGAGAATAATCGCTGTCAGAAATGGACGATTTGTAATATTTGTTGATTTGTTTATTCTTTTATCTTTGTATTTCTTTATATTCGTACAACAACAACAACAACAACAACAACAACACGAATAATAACAACAACAATAATAATAATAATAATAATATACGATTGATATAGCACCTCATTCAACAAAGTTGTTCAGAATTGATTTACACTAAGACAGAATATACATGTGTAAGTAATAAACAGTTAATAGTAGTAGTAGCAACTAGTTGTGCTAGTAGTAGTACAAGTAGTAGTAGTAGTAGTAGCAACTAGTAGTAGTAGTTGTAGTAGTAGCAACTAGTTGTGCTAGTAGTAGTACAAGTAGTAGTAGTAGTAGTAGCAACTAGTAGTAGTAGTTGTAGTAGTAGCAACTAGTAGTGATAGTAATAGTAGTGGTAGTAGTAGTAGTAGTTGTAGTAGTAGTAGTATAATCCATACATATATATGGTTGCCATAATTTGCTCCCGTCGAAACCATTTCCCGGCATTCCTTGCGCCGTTCGCGTTTAAAAAACCTTGCCGTATTTTTCTAATATACTTCTCCTTCGTTCTTTATCTTCTTGCTGTTGGGTGAAATGATGGACGAGTCCATCAACTTGTCTATTTTATGGCACAGAACTAGGTCGACACGAACTAATCCTGGTCACAAGCCGCCGGGCTAGTCGGATGCCATACCGAACGGAACTATTTGCTCGGCGTAGGTACACCTGGTCGCCGGCGGTGTACTACGGCCCACTCCGCCGGATGAGCGGATCGATCCAAGGAATGAGGAATCCCTATTGCATTCGGGCTCTAATTTATGCCGACTAGAGGCTGTAATCCGGAGCCGAGGTTGAAGTAGGTTAGATTTGTCGATTGGGACCGTAAGAGGTGTTATAATTTCAGGCTACTCTGTGCCTCTTTGATGTGTTGTCATGTCGTGTTTGGTAAGATCCAGGTAAACCGGTTAGACACGGTGGTAAATATAATCCATTGTATGGTCTACACGGTAACCTATTAGACAATAGTATACCAAGATGGTAGCTCATCATATGACAGTTTGTTGAGGAACAACTGATTAAATAATACTTTACCAATGGGTAATACAATAAATTACCAAGTGGTAACTCATTAGAAAATACCTTACCAAAAAATCCACTGTTATTTCAAATTTGTAGAACTAATTGGAATATCTTTTCATTAATGATAAATAAGGTCTATATATCAACATGATTAATCATATTTAAAAAATCCATTTCAAAGTGCAGATCACTCGCCTATAAATCACCTATTAGCGCCGCCATTTTGAAGACAGACGCAGACCGGATGCTCCTAAAATCTGACGTCACTACGCACAAGCTCTTTGTATGACCCAGTTATCACGATGTAAACAAGTGTCAGCCAAGCGTAATTTGCGGAATAAAATCATATTTACGAGTATTACGAGGGCGGCTAGCCAGAGCATTGGTGACCAGATTAGATCTTGATCGAGACAGCTATACACGATCCTTGAGCACGTTGACGTCAAAACACGTGGTTTCCTCCTTCCGGTTGTACGATCTGGCATTCGAGGAAACCATAAATGGCTAACCAGCCGTAATCTGGAACATTTTCTTACATCTGTGATGTCGTGTATATATGTCACGAGTATTATCGTCGGATTTCGGATCACTTTTATCGGCATCACAGATTTTAGCGAATAATAAAAGAACATTGGTTTCTGATGATGATGATGAAGATGATGATGATGATGATGATGAATGACGTTTTACGGCCACTTTTGTGTACATGGTAGGCTAAATGGACCTCCGAAGGTAATGAAGCGAAGTCAAAGATGAAACACCCTTCAGATATTCCCACACCGAGATTCGAACTCAGATGGTAGTGATCTGTAGACCATGCAGGAGCTCCCATTTTTTTTCTGATGATAAATTATCGTATTGTATAAAGTTTCGAATTATATTAACTTTTCCCGAACACTCGCCTGATAATATGTTGTTGTTTATGATGATGATGATGATGATGATGATGATGATGATGATAATGATGATGATGATGATAATAATAATAATTACAGAAATGTAGAATTAATAAAGCCCCGTTACTAGCAGGAGCCATTCAAAAAGACGGCAGGACATTCCGATGGCTAAGTGGTTAGTGCACAGCATTGCAAACCTGCGGGATTCGGATTCGAATCCGACTGACACCTGCGTTTGTGAGATGTTTCTCTAGAGAGGTGTTGAATCGGAGATGAGTCAATAAGACGATATCCCTTCAGAGATGAGTGAATGAGACAATATCCCATCAAAGATGAGTCAATAAGACAACATGGCATCAGAGATGAGTCAATAAGACAATATCCCATCGGAGATGAGTCAATAAGTTAAAACGCCATCAGAGATGAGCCAATAAGACAATATCCCACCAGAGATGAGTCAATAAGACAATATCCCATCAGAGATGAGTCAATAAGACAATATCCTATCGGAGATGAGTCAATAAGTTAAAATCCCATCAGAGATGAGTCAATAAGACAATATCCCATCAGATATGAGCCAATAATTAGTATCCCGTAAGATATGAGTCAATAAGACAATATCCCATCAGAGATGAGTCAATAAGACAATATCTCATAGCGGTAAGCTAAATGGGCTGAGCGACCCCCAAAGGTAAGGAAGCGAAGTCAAAGATGAAACAACCTTCAGATATGTCCACGCCGAGATTCGAACACGGGTGGTAGTGATCTGTGGTCCAACACGCTACCGCTAGACCACGGAGGCGCCCCCCAATATCCCATCAGAGAGTGACTCAAAAGATATTTTCCATCAGACGACATCCCACCAAACAATACCCAATGACGGCTGAGCAAACAATAACTACAGTTATCCTATAAGTTATGGGGAGGGGCAGGGGGGCGCGGATATGACGTCCCTGACCGGTACGAGTCAACAGTACTCTCAGTTCGGGGCAGAAGTAAACTGATCCTGACATCCAATCCTTTTTATTCCGCTCTCAACCTTGACCCGATTCTATTGTTTCACGAATGATGACGGATAAAGCCGAGAAGTGTGCCAAAGCGGATATCGGCTACCGGAAGAATCACTTCCTCGTCCAATCTGCGGCCACCGAAGGTCATCCTGGAACATCCGCCCTTTATTCTGGATGCCCAGGCTAGAACTAACAGTAGTTCTCTAACTTATGTGATAATCTATCTTTCCGGATCGTTGTTTACAGTCGCTCGTCATGACCAGGATTTTGCTGTCAGACAGACAGACAGACAGACAGACAGACAGACAGACAGACAGACAGACAGACAGACAGACAGACAGACAAGCTCCTGTTCATATCTACTCGGAGTCAGTTAACTAAAAGTTCTCGTTACGGGTCGCCTATAGCACAGTTGATAACGAGCTGCACTGGATATTTACAGGTCCGGGTTAAAATCTTAATGTAATCTGTATCTAGGAGATGTTCATCCGATTATCTATTTTCCCTTCGCAGTCGCCACTCGATTAGTGGTCAGAGTACTGCGCTACAAACCTACAAGTGAAAGTTTGAATCCGACCCATAGCTGTATTTGTAAGATTCTTCCCTATCAAAATTGCCCTACTCCCATTTCTCCCACCTTTGACTAGCACCGAAACCTAGACATAGTATTCACTCACTCACTCACTCACTCACTCACTCACTCACTCACTCACTCACTCACTCACTCACTCACTCACTCACTCACTCACTCACTCACTCACTCACTCACTCACTCTCCTAATTTAGTCCAAGATTCTTCCCTATCAAAATTGCCCCACTGCCATTTCTCCCATCTGTGACTAACACCGAAACCTAGACATAGTATTCACTCACTCACTCACTCACTCACTCACTCACTCACTCACTCACTCACTCACTCACTCACTCACTCACTCACTCACTCTCCTAATTTAGTACAATGTTTATACGCAAAATTTCACCACTAGCCATGTTGACCTAGTTACATACTTAATATCGATTAGCCTACCAACGAACTCCCCCGATTAGATTACACCTCATCCCCTATCGATTAGCGCCTATCAGCCACCACCACCACCATCCGATGGTACTCCAGACAAATTGTACGGTATTACCCTCCAGAAACCTTGAACCACTTACATCTGAAGCAGTGATAACATTGTGATTCGCGAGTACCGGGACAGCTTCCTACGCTATCAGGTTTACACGAAGTACCAAATCGGTATCATTTCTGCTGCCAGGATCCATCTGTAGACGATCTTTGGATATTTCCATCCTACTCCGGAATATACAATTCCTTATTGAAACTGCAGATAAGAAATTCCTTATTCAAACTGTAGCTAAGAAATTCCTTATTGAAACCGTAGATAGTAAATTTCTTTTTGAAACCGTAGATAATACAATTCCTTATTGAAACCGTAGATAAGATTACTTCTAGATAATTCACATTTTAAGTTGATCAGAACTAAGATTTTATTAAACACTAAAGACACCATAATTTGTCGATATTTTAATCACCGGGCAGTAGACGGGTGACACAGACATATAAGGCATCCTGATGAATAATCTGTTCTGTCCGTTTTCACTCGACAAGTTCTGCTGACAGAGTTGTGTACTGACGTCATCAACAAGTGCGTCTTGATAGAGCTTTGTGCGGTTTTGCGTGTAAGATATTGATTCACCTGAAAGAAAATTAGCTCGCCGATTTGATGGCAATCTGGTCCCAACTTCCGATGGGAGCAATCTGGTTTATAAACGTGGTGAATTTTTGTTGTGTCGTTGGTTATATAAGCCGTGGAAGTGATACAAAAGGGATATATTTTCGTCAGCGAGGAACACATTTAAAACAGCTGTTTTCTTTCAAGTCAATGGTGTAAGGTGACTAAGGTCACTCCTGTCTGTGCGTTAACTTTGAGCATGCGTGCATATTTTATTGTATAATTAATTAGCCACGTGGTGGCCAGCTCAAAATGATCCGCGCACACTCAAACTTCTTACGACGTTTCTACCCTCAAAAACACATATTTTATGTATAACTTGTCAGATTTAAGTGATAGAGTGACTGATATTGGCAGTAAAAGTTATTAGTATTATACTAATTTGAAAACAATTATTGACCACCAAAGAATTACTTTAATATGTCGAGCTAATTTTCCCGCAATTTGGACAAAGCTTCTAGCTGTGTATTGCCGTAATGGGGTTATCGGTGTCTGGATCACGTTGCTAGCCGTGTGTGCCAAACGAGTGTCCCGATGGTTGGGATCGCGTGTCTACTTGTGTGAACAGGTGTAGCAAGATAGACCCCCCCCCCTGCTAGATTCAGGCTGCTAGCCGCGGGTCAGAAAGCAGGGTCCCAACAATCAAGTTCACACTGCTAGCTCCGTGTGCCAAACCACGCACTGTTCCCGTCGTTTGGATCGCGTTGCTAGCTAGCTAGCCCCCATCGAGTCAAATTGCAGGTATTTCACAATGTCTGGATCTCGCTGTCCCCGCACGATGTCGCTGCTAGCTGGATGCGCTAAACTCACGCGGCCGGCTTCCCACGCCAAACCCGTATTGTTCATATCAACACGGCGCTGCTAGCTGGCCGCACCGAATTGGCCATTCGTCCATCGGGCCAGGATCACGCTGCCATGTCGCCAGCGACTCCTTCAACTCGGTTAGGACCCTAGAGCCGGGCAGTGTTTACCCGGACCCGTTCCCCCTTCCCCATGTCCGTCTCCCAGCACCCAGCGGGGCTCGGCAGCACAAATTAGCCCACTTACTGCCGATCCAATATTGGTGGGGAGCGACGCCGTCTTGTCGCCGGTAACAATGGCCGGGCATGTCCTACGAGGGCCGCGGGTTGGTGCCGAGCTCGGCTAAAACACGGCAACGGTGAGACGGACGAGAACCGTGTGAGGGGGGGGGGAGGAACCGGTGGGTAGGGGGAAACAAGTTCGGGGAGGGGGAAAGCTGTGCGGGGAGCGGGACGTACGGCTACAGCTAAACACCGGCTGTAATTATAACATATCTGCTATAATAGACTAGCGACATGGTGTGCAAAATACACGGTTATATGGGTGTTTGCGAGCATGTACATTTCATATAAATAAAACACACACACACACACACACACACACACACACACACACACACACACACACACACACACACACACACACACACACACACACACACACACACACACACACACACATATATATATATATATATATATATATATATATATATATATATATATATATTATATATATATATATATAGAGAGAGTTTCTCTTATATATATATATATATATAATATATATAAAATAAATAAGAGAGAGAGAGAGAGAGAGAGAGAGAGAGAGATATGGATATGATATATATATATATATATATATATATATATATACGGACAGAAACAGAGAGAGAGAGAGAGAGAGAGAGAGAGACAGCTGATTGGCGACACATCTGCACAAAAATATTATTTCATGTCACCTCCTGTTAGTCGTCTTTAATGACACATAAGAGGATGCAGGGATCCTGAACTCACACAGGATTATATGTGGAGAGGATGGGGGTTGGGGCTGGATTTGCGTTCTATTTTCTTGTGTAAGTATAGCATCATTACGAGTTACTGGTATCTGGTCATTATAACACACACACACACACACACACAACAAGAGAGGGGGAGTGTGAGAGGCGTGTACTCGACATCCGAAGCACTGACGACGAAAGATGGCAGCACCGTTCCTCGCATTACCAGTAATTGGACGGTAATATGTCAGTTTTAATATTTCATATTCAGACTCCGTTATTTGCCCGACGGTGTCGATGTTCTGACCAAACCTGGGCCATCGTCGATCCGTCTTCGTCCACAAAAGACGTCCGACGATCCGGAGATCAAATGGATCTCTGGCCGTGTCCGGACACCGACTCCAATCAACTACAGGAAATTATAAACGGGGAAGCGATGATTTCTGACAAAGGGTCTCCCGTTCTCGCTCCCTCCCCCCTCCCGAACATACACACGGATTTCCCCCTCCGCATTTGAGCGGGAGAAAGATCGGGGGAAGAGGGGAAAAAAGCCGAGTCAGTTCCGTTTAGAGAAGACCCTGTATGACAATTAGCAGATCAAAGTGACGGTAATGGCGACGGAAGGATAAGGTGAAGGACGCGAGGCGGGACGACGCCTGGTTTAATGGGGCCGGGGTCAAGGCCAGTTAATCTGGGTCGGTTCGCGATAGGCTAAGACGCTGACACATTAAAAACGTGACCGGTGACTGGAATTAGAGCTTTCGTTTTTTATAGCTCTGGTGTATGTCATACCTGGGTGGGTGAGTGAGTGAATTAAGTGAGTCAGGCAGTGAGTCGAGTGCAAGTACAAGACGTTTATTGTTATTTTCTGGGTAGTTAATCAATGTGTTATACTCGTGTTAGTAATAACACAGTCCTATTATGAATTACTAACGATTTACTCGGCTACTGATTGGTTACTTCCGGCTGGGAAACATTTGCTAACAGGTTTTATATTCATCCGATGTATGCGTAATAATATATAATAACGTATGATTTATATAGCACCACATTCACCTGTGTTGTTCTCGGGTGCTTTACGTAATACCGTCATCCCTGACTCTGATATCTGCTTCAGCAGATATCGGAGTCAGGGATCCAGCACCTAGCTCAACTCCCAAGGGAGCATACGACGCATACTGCCATTAAAGGCACAAGGCGTTACTCAAACTCATAGCCATCGCGCACTGTCAGGTTCTCACTTTATGGACGGTTGAACCAGTCGCCGACATGGCGGCATTGCAGCTCCCGGAGCCTCGAACCCGCGACCCTACGGCTACGAGTATTACGCTCAAACCGACTCCGCCATCACGTCATTATATATATATATATATATATATATATATATATATATAGTATATATGATCAAGTTCTAAATGTTATTTATAGTTATCAGTATAAAAAACATTTTTTTCTTATGTCCCATTTTTTTTTACGCTATATTTCTCAAAATAATCGTTTACCTGTTTATAAGCGTGTTGCACTGTAATCTAAATTATATGTGTAAGCCGAAGAGATGTATTATGATAAAAAATAACGAATCGGACAATTGGCTTATTTAACCTTGGATCCGCTCACCATCCGTGAACGAAGTCCGAAATATTGACTATCCGGAGAAACGTTCCGACAAAAACCGAGTTATCAGTTTAATTTTGAGTGAGAACTTTGTATAAATCCAGTTGGAGAGTTTGCTTCTGTCGTCATCGAAGGACGTGTTGATGTGTAGTTAATAAGGTTATTATATGGAATAGAAATAATTGAACTACCTGGATATCATAGATCCTGGTCGAGGTTCGTGGACTTTTAGAAACTAGAAGTGTAGTTCGTGCAGTTTATACGACTAGCAGGTTATTTCGTTGATTTTAGACGACTAGCAGGGTAGTTCGTGCATTTTAGATAATGATGAAGGTAGTTTGTTCATTTTAAATAGTGGTGAAGGTAGTTTGTTCATTTTAGATAGCAATGAAGGTAGTTTGTTCATTTTAGATAATGATGAAGGTAGTTTATTCATTTTAGATAGCAATGAAGGTAGTTTGTTCATTTTAGATAGCAATGAAGGTAGTGTTTGTTCATTTTAGATAATGATGAAGGTAGTTTGTTCATTTTAGATAACGCTGAAGGTAGTTTGTGGATTTTAGATAATGATGAAGGTAGTTTGTGGATTTTAGATAATGATGAAGGGAGTTTGTTCATTTTAGATAGCAATGAAGGTAGTTTGTTCATTTTAGATAATGGTGAAGGTAGTTTGTGGATTTTAGATAATAATGAAGGTAGTTTGTGCATTTTAGATAATGGTGAAGGTAGTTTGTGGATTTTAGGTAATGATGAAGGTAGTTTGTTCATTTTAGATAGCAATGAAGGTAGTGTTTGTTCATTTTAGATAGCAATGAAGGTAGTTTGTGCATTTTAGATAATGATGAAGGTAGTTTGTGCATTTTAGATAATGATGAAGGTAGTTTGTTCATTTTAGATAACGGTGAAGGTAGTTTGTGGATTTTGGATAATGGTGAAGGTAGTTTGTGCATTTTAGATAATGATGAAGGTAGTTTGTGCATTTTAGATAGCAATGAAGGTAGTTTGTGCATTTTAGATAATGATGAAGATAGTTTGTTCATTTTAGATAGCAATGAAGGTAGTTTGTTCATTTTAGATAACGGTGAAGGTAGTTTGTTCATTTTAGATAACGCTGAAGGTAGTTTGTTCATTTTAGATAACGTTAAGGTAGTTTGTGCATTTTAAGCAACTAGCCGAATACTTCGCGGATTTGAAGCAAGGATCGGGATAGTTTGTATACATTAGCCAAATAGCGAATAGTGGTAGATTTTAAGCAACTGGATCGACAGTCGACCGAATGTTAGACAACTAGTAGACACGTTCGAAGATTTTAGATTACCATCAAGGTCATTCATAGAGTAGGGACTACAATCAATTACCTGGATTCAAAACAAAAAGCAGGAGACAGTCAATCGATTTTAGGTAAATTCCAAAAGGAAGTTCGCGAACAAAGCCAGTTCGTACCTTTACAACAACCAGAAGGACAGTTCGCGGAATCAGAGCCATCAAATATCTAAACGATAGTTGGCAGATTAAACCTCGACGTCACGGATAGTTGGCGCATTTCGGCCAACTAACGAGACAGTTGTTGAGTTAAGACCGATAGTGGCCCCATAGCGGGCTGGGAAGGGGCTCGGCGGGATAATTGTGGCCGAGCGGTATAGCATTCAGTACAGTACTCCGCCACCCCGGGAGGCAACAAACGTGTTTAAGAGTGGGGAAGAGCGGGGGAAAAGTAGGTTACTGGAGTCGGTAACCAGTAATCAACCGGTAAGCATTTACCGGTTGGGGGCGGGGGGCGGTTTTAGGACCACTACTGGAGTAGGAGGCGGCCTGAACGAAGGAAGAACAGGTATTTGGCGGAATTTATTTCTCGACGAAGAGGGCCGTTGTCGGGACTCAATCGGGATCCCGACGCCGGCTGATTGCCTTTCGATCCGGACGAGCGGCGGTTAGCGGCGTACGGAAAGTACTCCGGTCGTAATTGGAGCCGTCGTCAACCGAAATGCGCCAGGTGTATGACGTATCCTTGTACGCGGTCTATCAGATTGGGATAGGAGCTTCTACGAGGCGCGTCCTCTTTGTCGAAGGTAAGTAATTAATCGATTGGGCAGAGGTGTTAGTAACGGTGGGAGCGAGGGGGGGGGGGGAGAAGGGTGTGTATGTTTAGAATGTGGCTTGTTTGAGGTGGCCGATGAGGTGTTGGATAACTGATTCTTCTCCTGGTGATGGCTGATTCTATTGTTGTTGGCCTACCACCTGAGTCCTGGCTGTGGACAAAGGTGCTATCTGGATCACAATGTGTGTGTGTGTGTGTATGTATGTATGTGTGTGTGTGTGTGTGTATGTGTGTGTCTGATAGATCGCAAAACCAGATTCTGGTGCCATATCCAAGACATTGGATAAGATGTTCCGAAAACATACTGCGTCCAGACCCCTCACACATACACACATACGCATACAAACACGCACGCACGTACGCACGCACATACACACACACAGTCAGCTCCTAAATAACTAAAATAAAACTATTTTAGTTAACCAACTTCTGGTAAGTGTATAAGAATCACCGAGCCACAAACATGTTGTCGTTGAGTCAAGATGTTTTATCAGTTTACTGTTGGAGGAAACGTGATTATTTTCGTTCGTTTGACAACCACTTTTGCTAATTTAGATGACACATGGAATTTACAAAGGCAATTTGGCGAAGTTAAGGATGTCACACCCAACAATAGATCAGTTGGGATTTAAACACCATACTTGGAGGTATGCGGTCATCTTCGCACCAGTTAGTCCATGGATACATCCGTATATATCGTAGATTGGGGGGGGGGGAGTGGTATATGGATGGAAGAATGGATTGATGGACAGACGGACGGGGTGACGCACGGACGGACGGACGGAAGGACGGACGGACGGACGGGTGGAATGTTTTTGTTGTGTCTTGTCTTTTATTGAAATCCACCAGATGAACTCGATCCACCAGATGAACTATGACAGCACGCAGTTGCCATACACTGCAATACTATGCTTCCGATGTTTCATCCTTTAATAAGAAACATTAAGTAGGTCATCATTTGTTTATGACCGAACAGCACTTCCTCACAGCTTGTAAATATTACCACTCACGAAGCTAAATGACTCACTCAATTATTTTGTATAAAGCAGACGATAAGAAGGTTTTTTTTGTGTGTGGCTATTTTCCGTCGGATACAGATATAGAAGTTGATGTGAACGTCCGCGTATTAGAACTTGTCTGCTTGTTCTTCATCAAATATAACATTATTTATGTTCCAGGTAGACAACGTTTTTCATCTACAAAGCCAGAATATTACCCCGATAAGACTTACGACCCCAAAGGTTATCACGCTGCTATTTACAGCGTTATCGGCAGAATATTAGATAACATCATACTCTCATCCCGACAACTGTTAATTTGGAGAGAAAAAATACCCAGCTCGTTATCTTAATATATTAACTCATTAGCGTAATCAATTTCTTTTTAAACTAACCCAATACGTCGTTCCGAAATAGACGCTTTCTCGAGATACACGAAAGCTGCCTTTCTATAACCGTCAAAATTCCCCCGACATCAACTGTAACGATATGATAAAAAAAAACAAAAAAAAAACGAACACTTATAGGCCTGATTAAAATTTGCTATTTGTGTGTAAAAATTATCGAACAATTACTAGTCGGCTTTTACAATTACTAATCCTAAGATTGGCTACTTAAAAGCGGGCGCGGAACTAAAAGTGTTTCTCTCTCTCCGGTGAATTATGTGATGCTCCGATTTCGATTGATCAGGATATAGCGGCACAGCTAACTGCTTCTAGATTTAACAGCTGCATTTGACGCAGTTGACTATGACGCGCGCGCGCGTGTGTGTATGTTTAAAATACTCTGAACGGGAATATTAGACAGTAGAAGTTGGTAATGTTTGATTCGATGTCGTTTGTTTACTGTTCAGTATTCCATTTTGTACTTACAGCGTACCAGGGTTTACTTATGATTACTGCAGATGTTTGTGGCCGTAAATATCAAGTGTATGCTATGACACGCGCGTGCAAGCACGCGCACACAGCTTGATCTGGATTATGAATCAAAATTCATTTAAAACCCTGTTTGGTTTCGCCATAATATTTCAAATCTTTGAGAATACCAAACTTATAAAGCGCTCTTTTCATACTTAAAGCCTGTTCAAAAGCGCAGTACATAAACTTATGAGAAATATTTTATGTATAAGATATAACAAATATAATATTACGTAAAGGTGAACATTTCATCTTTCCTATCTGCTATAAGTCAATCACGTCATACCCGTATACGGGGAGTAGCAGCCCACTTAATAAAATTCAAAGTATATAACCAGTTTTAACGCAGTAAGGAGTCAGAGATGTCAGTGTCAGAGATGCCTTTTGTTACATTTCTGATAGACTACTGTAACATCCTATTGTGTAGTATTTCTGATTATAAAATAAATTATATTCGGCCAACTTAGAAAAGGCGCAGTCCATATAAGGACAGATACAATCACTACAAAATACGCCATAATCAGCATAATTGTGTCAAGGAATATAATGGCTGATAGTTGGAGAACGTACTTCGTTGAATGAAATCTTTCAGTGGCAAGAGTGTCTGCTGTTATCTTTTATTCACCAGTCGTGATCGCAAAATCATCGATCATCTGGTGTCATATATTGTTGCAGATTCCTGTGCCTAAACTCAAGTGGTTATTGTGTGTGTGTGTGTGCGGGGGGCGGGGTGGAATTAATGCGGAAGGGTTAACATCACTTTGCGGGAAATGGTGTGATTTGAAGTGACCTGAAGTGACATGAAGTGACACTTGAAGTGACTTGAAGTGAGATGAAGTGACTTGAAGCGCGTCCTGTTTTTTGTGGAAATTTTAAAATCTGTTTTAAGAGTCATCTTTTGAAATTGTTTAGGTTGGGTGGGTGGGTGCGGTGGAGAACGATAATTAATTAATATCAATCAGGTTATTTGCTTTGTTCCAAGTGCGTGAGTTTGGGGTTTCTGTGAACACTGCCTTGGGTCATCTCCTGTCAGTAAGGATGCTTACATCATCATCATTATCATCATTATTATTATTGTCATCATCATCATCATCATCATCATCTGCTACTGCTGCCTAATACGGCTGTACCAGGAATAAATCTGGGTTTGATTTGGTCAAGGTCTCGATCAGCTGATGTTACTGTGTCGCTGTAATCAATCGGATTTGTGAACCGAAATAGATGTCATCCTGTCTTTAAAAACAAACATGAAATACTATTATTAGAAATATAATACTCGCGTAGAGATGGCTGATGTAAAAATAAGAAAGGCACATCTTCACATTGATCACCTAGAAAGAGTTCCAATTAACATAAGACAATACAAAACCCATTAGAAGGACAGACCATAAACGGATTCAGGAACAAATGACCTTATCAGTATAAAAGGACAGGATCCGTATTGAAATATAATACCTTAAATAGACTGAAATTGAGAAATTAGCGTATGGTACGTATTTTAGTATATGGAAATATATATATATATATATATATATATATATATATATGTATATATATATATATATATATATATATATATATATATATATATATAGTTTGTTAAGGTGGCCGTTGGAAAGGATTGCCTATAATGTCATGAAGCTAGTTGGTGTTAATAATTAAAAGAAGTACGAATGCTACCTGTTATTATAAATACCAGGTTTCTTACACATATTTTATTATTGTTGTTGTTGTTGTTTATTGTTAGAAAATACAAATAATTATAAAGTCAATTTAGACAGACGGGTCATATATTTTTGTTTATTGTGATGAAGTGTGAAATTATAAAAAAAATTGTTCTTTTCTTTTCAATGTAGTTCTAGAAACATTCTTGTGACACTCCTTGTCTTTTGCGATAGATGTATGTGTGTGTATATATGTGTGTGTTATTGATTGATGATTGGTGTTTTACGGCCACTTTTGTGTACATGGTAGGATAAATGGGCCGAGCGACCTCCAATGTAATGAAACGAAGTCGAAGATGAAACACCCTTCAGATATGGCCACGCCGAGGTTCGAACTTAGGTGGTAGCGATCTGTGGTCCAACGCGCTACCAACTAGACTACGGAGGCGCCGTGTGTGTGTGTGTGTATGTTTGTGTTTTAGAAATGTGGAAATAGGCACCGGCATATAGAATATCGAACCGTGAATTCAACATCTGGATGATTCATCAGGGAATCGGTTTCAGAAAATCGTCTTTTCATCACCGAGGCACGTGTATCCGCCTAAACAGCTTTATTTAATGCTATTTTTAAATTGCTGTACCTTTCTTCAACGAAACCCTTTACAAACTTTATAGATCATTTATCACTGTCTTCAAAGATCAATTTGTGAAATGGATAGGTGTCGCGAAGAGAATATTATTAAAACTGATACCTTAATTGCTATTACAGGATCGACATTCGTTGTAAAACAGACCGCCACGGTATCACAGCCACGGCTCTGTTAATACAATAGATTAATATTTAAAAACAGACTTATTGTCTTCTATGCACAATATATGAATCTAATAAAGAGTTTTGTATTATTAATGACAACCAGACTACAAAGACTAGAGCTAGCCTTGAATGTCATATTACAGTCTGGATATAAATGGACTTGGCAAAGATAATTCTATTCCCACGTACTACTAAGGCGAATTATATATATATATATATATATATATATATATATATATATATATATATATATATATATATATATAAAACTAAAGTTGTTATATAAAATACACCAACCAAGTGAACTAAGCCCAGTGACAGTGTTTGAGATGCGATACGGTGTTTCTATTCCGTGTTTCTATTCCCGTGTTTCTATTCTCGTGTTTCTATTCCCGTGTTTCTATTGTCCACCCAAATGTTGCCCCAAATCTGGACCCGACACATTTTTTTATTTCGAAATGGCGTTACTGAGGCGTTTGATAACACACGTATTATCCGAAGTGCACACCACAAATCTTTCATCTTGTTAACAAACATTTCTTAAGTTTATGTAAATACAATTATATGACTAATATAGAATAATTTGTTATTGATTATTATTTGACGTCATCAGTACAGGAAACCATCTCTAATTGTCTGTTTGTGGCCTTGTAGGTAGATTTAGTCGTCCGATATACCTACAACAACAATAACAACAACAACAACAACAACAATAACAACAACAACAAATGCCGCCGACGAAATCTTTTATTGACATAACAACAATTTATTTCTTTATGTTCTCCTCTTGTTGATGGGTACCCCCCGTGGTCTAGTTTGGTAGCGCGTTGGACCACAGATTGCTACTATCGGAGTTCGAATCTCGACGTGGGCATATCTGAAGGGTGTTTCATCTTTGACTTCGCTTCATTACCTTTGGAGGTCGCTCGGCCCATTTAGCCTAGCGTGTGCACAAAAGTGGACGTAAAACACAATCATCATCATCATCATCATCATCACCATCATCTCCTCTTGTTGACTACACATCGAGGCCATCAGTGAGGATTAATGATACTGTTCCCTGTAGATCACTTCTTCTGTCGTACAGCTTCTTCTGGAGAGGTGTTGTAGTTGTCCAGGTAGTCTCCCTCAGCTGATGTAGGTTTAGGTAATCTTGAATGACTGTTGGTACGTGGTATTTTGGTCTATTAGAGTGAGTCGTTTCACCCAATACCTCTGACCTCAGCACTTGAGGTTTCTGTTACAGTTACCTCACCCTTAGTCCATATTAATCTATTCTCTACTCATTGACCAGTCCAGTTTGGGAGTCCCTAACAGAAGCAAAAACTCCTGATGGCATAGTTCACTCTGGGTCACTGAGACATATAATTATATGTTTGACCCCCCCCCCCGCCGTAGCCTAATAGGTAGAGAGTGGGTCTATTTACCCATGGTTATGGTCATACTGTGCAGGAGGTCCCTAGGTTTGAATCCCGGTCGTGGCTCTATAGTAGGATTAGTTTTTCATCCAATCAGGCAACTGGCAAGGCTTTCTCCGCAGAATATGCCATCTATTGTAAATTCTAAACTTCTTCAGAATTAATCCCTGTGGTGAAGCAGTAAATTATAGACCATATAAGTCTTCCTCATTTCAGGTTGCCACCCACGGAAAAAAACCTGCCATTTCAGCCATTATTATTATTATTATTATTATTATTATTATTATTATTATTATTATTACAAGCCTCCCTCACCACGTCAAATAATGGATTATGAAAGAGACACCGTAACGATTAGCTCGATCTCACTCTTGAGGTCGTCGTCAACTGTGAGTTCCTTTGATGATGGGATGGGTAGAAGTTTATATCAGTTTGGGCTCGCCATAGACTTAATTTGGTGCCCTACTTCGTTTTTGTGTTAATTTCAGTATACTCCCTTGGTAGTTGAGATGTGTGCTGGATTGGAACAGGTCAGGGATAATAGTACTGTAAAGCGCCTTAGATCAGCTATCTAACTGGATAGGGCGCTATATAAATGCCATGTATTATCACGTATTATTATTGCCAGGATGGAGAATAAAATAGCTAATTTTTTCCGAGTTCTTTTGATAAAATTCAAAGATATATATTGCATCTGACAGAATAAAAGCCAACATAAATCTGCACGAATTTACTTTAAAACACTTACAACACGCGGCAAGTAAAACTATAGCTCGCCATAGGCTAAATAATGAATCCTGATTACCGCGTATCGGTGTCCGGAAGAGGCGGCCGCTTTTGGTGAATGGTGCCAAAATAATGTCAAAGTTTATCTAGATTCGCATAAAGCTTTTGATGCGGTAAATCAGTCCAAATGCCGCGTGAGAGTAGCTTTATACGGGAGACGCCGGAGTCGGGAATGGGACATGGCTGCATATCGTCGTAAGTGGAAGATTTATGTGACTTAAACATAAAGTGAATGTGTGTTTGGATTAAGGGAGAGGACGTTTGGCCTCGGCATTCTAATGGCCGTTGGTCAATCGGGTGGCGTTCGTCCAGGAGATAGCCGAGAGGAGGGGGTGGGGGTTGAAATTTGTGATGGTGGTGATGGTGATTGTGGTCGTGGTGGGTGCTGGGGATGAAAGCACTGGACCAGCATCACCGCTCGTACTCACTACACGTCAGCGCCGGCGGGAAGATGCTTCCTAATTAAATAAGTCACTTAAATCGACTCTCCCGCCAATGGATCCCACGAGCTTATATCTGGAACACACACACATACATACGCACGCACACACAGACACACATGCAAGCACGCACGCACACGTACACACACACACACACTGTATACAACATGGTCTTGACTGTATAGATGCGGTTACTGGGTTGCTGTCACGACTCACCTCCGACAGGTCGTACTCATCTTGTAATGGCAGCTCGGACAAGACATAAACAAGTTCCTTTCCGGCCCAAGTGTCCAACATATCGTAATTGTGGCGTAATTAGACTTCACCGTATACTGCCCATGAACGATTAAGGGCCGGATTATTGGCTGTTAGACGACCACACCCCGGCGCTTATTCAAACCATGCCCTTATTCGAGACAGGGCGCTTATTCAAGACCGGGCGCTTATTTTTTTTAATCTTTCCGAATACCGCGAAAACATTCTGTGCCTTGACAATAGCGGAAATTCGTATTAATTTACGATGTTCCTCCCATTTGCATAATTATTGTTACTTGTATGATGCTCGGATGTCAGAAAAGAAAGTGGTGTCTTGGTGTCGTTTTTGTTGAGTAGATTTTACATAATTTGTGTAGTCTAATTACGCTCTCATTAAACGTACACTTTATCTCTTGAGTACCAGCTTCACGTGTAGCATCCGTCGGTGTTTTATCGTTTTTGTTAAACCTCATCTTTTGTTATCTGTGCTCGAATGTTTCCGGTTCAGTGATGTCTCGTTGTAACTTCAGGCGACTTTATTTCCGTTTGCGCGCATGCGTATGTCCCCGTCTATTAAGCCAGGTTTATGGGAGTTGGTGATGATTGATGTTTTACGGCCACTTTTGTGCACACGGTAGGCTAAATGGGTAATGAATCGAAGTCAAAGATGAAACACCCTTCAGATATGGCCACGCCGAGATTCGAACTCAAGCGTTAGTGATCTGTGGTCCAATTTATGGGAGACACAGGAAGGCGGGATGGAGACGACAGGGGGGTTCGGAGAGCCGTGCAAGCAATACGATCGATGCAAGCGTGTACTTCTACTGGTAAATGTCAGTAGCATTCTAAACCGCAAACCACGAATAATGGTACCAATTACGAGATCTTCTTTAACCAAACAATAAACAGACTTCTACGATGTTCTGATTTCTCTTTGAAGACACCGAAACTTTGCCGCAATTAGGATTCCACCGAAGCTTATGTCACAAAAACTACTCTCGTCGTTTGTAAGATGACAAACGCTCTACGCCACCCTCTTCTCCTCGAGACAAATAATCTTTATGCGCTGTTTGTCGAACGCTCGCTCTACATAGCATAGCATAGCATAGCATAGCATAGCATAGCATAGCGCCCACTAATCTCATCGAAAAGAGCATTTGAACACATTCGTCGCAGTGTAAAATTTAAATGTTAATGTTTTACGGGCTATTTTGTGTACACGGTAGGCTAAACGAGTCGATAACATGAGGTAAGGTAACATGAGCCGAAATGAATGAAGAACCCTCATTATGATATAGTCCGGCCGGGGTTTGAACACGGATCCCATAGAGCTGTGGCTACCTGCACTACTAATTAGGCCATGGAGGCGCCTCCATATTCGTGGAAAGGTGATATAAAAGGTGCCTTTTTATCTTCTTTTAGCTGATATCGCTGTGTTGGGAATTTTATTGACGGCGTAAAAAACACCCAAACTAGTATACCTCACGGCCAGTTGATGAGGTAGTGAACTGTACAGGTCCATGGCGATGAGGCAAATTGCCGGATGAGCCGAGTCATCAATTAAAAGCGGCATAAACAGATAAATATGATGACACATAATAATAATAATAATAATAATAATAATAAATATACACAAAGTGACGCTGCCATATGCCCAGAGGAATTGCGCCAGTCAGTGAGCGAATGAGTGAGTGCCCAAAGGGTGAGTGACTGACTCACCGATTGACTGACTCAGGTAGCGGGAGAGTATTTTGTTTAACCTCGGGTCTCCCTAGAAAGTTGAGATTGTCAGACTGGAAGAAAGCTCAAAATAGCAGTATGAGCTTTTACTGAGGAACATGTAAACAGGGTTTGGTGACCTTTCTTCAGCTTCTGTCAACAGTGCCAGGACGAACAAGGGCTGTGAGCGATAGTCCAAAATGTCCCTTTTCACGAGAACGGACAAAAGATTCCGTTTCCAACTTTCACAACAGATTTCATTCGAGTGATTCACTGGATATTTTATATCACGTTTTACCTGAAAATCGTCCAATTCCATGTGAATCTTACGCTCCGATATGATCTACTATCGTTACTTTGATCTGGATTGGCAAGAAACGGTAATGAAATTAGTTTAATAAAAATGTGTACGTCTAAAACTTTTGCTGATTAACACTTCAGCCGTGAGAATCGATTTCTAAGATTTTGCACGTTTAGCAGTAAAATGTGTGTTAAAATTATTGCCAAAAGATATGCTTTCGTGACTATGTTTCATCGTATTCAGAATTTCGTCGCAGTTTGTGGATATCGGTAACGACTGATTGCGAATCAATGTTGACAGACAGACAGACAGACAGACAGACAGACAGACAGACAGACAGACAGACAGGCAGACAGACAGACAGACAGACAGACAGACAGACAGACAGACAGACAGACAGGCAGAGCTAACCTTAATTACATAAGAGAATATACCGGATAGATCTATTTGGAATTGAGGAAACAAAACAAATTCGGTACTACAGAAAGAGATAATATATCCCACAAACGTGGCTGTAAGTCGGAATCGACTCCGTAGCGGGAGGTTTACAGCTCAGTACCATAACCCTGTGCCATATCGGTCTATAAAGTGCTCTAAATTCGGAGTCAACAAGAAATCGCCATTTTAACTCTCCGTCAACAGGAACACCACAACAACACGGATACGATTTATGAAAGTATCGATCACTGTTTGAGGTTCGATAGGCAGCGAACCCTGACGGCGAGTTGCTGGTGTTGGCGTTTCGGGATCAGTGGTATTCCGATGATGGGTTCCAAGCAGACGGTGGGAGGAGAGGGGGGTTGCTGTGGGTGCTGGTGGTGGTGTTGGTTCCTCGCTCGGGTAATTGATGGTTAGAGCCTCGTCGAGGTTAAATTCCTAGACGACTCCCGACCAACATTATTACAAGGTTCGGTGATTGATGGCAATCACCGAGACCTTTACGTGTCCGTGGAACCTCTCTGAGTATAGCTGATGGTAATTTGGCAGCCGCCTTCCGGAAAAAACCCCCGAATGGTGACAAATTAAAACTGCCCGATGGTCAAATTTCGAAAGCATTTCGATCGTAGACGCCGCGTGGTTGGTTATGTACTCGAGAGTATCTTTCGGCGGAACAAAGAATTTCAGCGACGTACGGAGGGAAATTTTTCCGTGTATCAGCTGCCCGAATGTGGAATAAGTTATCTGATCGTATTAAACTTGCAGCAAGTGAAAAAGTGCTTATAGGATTCCTAAAACCCACTTATTTAAATTAGCCTATTTATAGTATCAATGAACCGATGCATCTACGTACAAAATGTGTTTGTGCTATATGAGATCCAGAACGTGTTTAAGTTATGTGTTCGATGTATATCGCCTTAGAGCAACTGAAGTCGAATAAGGCACTGTATTTATTATTAATACTATTAATACTATTATTATTATTATTATTATTATTATTATTATTAGATAACACGCGCTACGGAGGATGGAGCCACCAGGTGGTGTGACGTCAAAATCTATCACGTGCACTTCGAGATTCTGTTCCTTACAGGCCGGGATTCCCTATCTTTATCTGTTTGCAGGTTCCAGGGTATTCGTCTATTTTTTTCCTTCAGCACGGAAATGTCACAAAACCACATCTAGAGAATGTTAAACGATGTTTGTAAGACGAACTCACATGTGTTTGTTGTCTGTATCTTTTGTCTTCTTTTGTTTTGTTGTTATTGTCGTTGCTCGTTTTTAAATAACAATAATAATATTATTATTATCTGGCAGTGCGCCAATTTCTGATCAAACGAGTTGCCTTCATCCAGGTATAAGGTAGAACAGTTTTGTAAGCGTTGTTCGTTTTTACCTTGTCGACGGTAATGGAGAATGTTTGATATTTGTAAATATGACAGGAGAAGAGTATTGTTTACTGTCGTCGACAGGGCACGGACGTATTTGTCGTCAGCTGTCATCGGCTGTCATCAGCTGTCGTTGTTCGGTGAGTACAGTTGATATCTGAGGTCAGTTACAGCTGTTAATCAATGTCTTTGAACGGTAACTGGTCCGGCCTGAGTTTGTTATGTAAACATATTAATATTGTAATCATTTGAGTAATGCCTCCGGGTGCGTGCGCGCGCGTGTGTGTGTATGTGTGTGTATGTGTATGTATGCGTGTGTGAGCGCGTGTGCTGGCATTCGTGCGGCCACAAACATAAAACCCCAGAACAAACGGTGACCGGTAATTTCGTTAAAAAGAAACATGTGACTTGCTTCAGAAGTCATCACACACACAGGCACGCACGCACGCTCGCACACACACACACACACATGCTCGTGCGCGCACACACACGCACGCACTGTTAGTCACCTAACAGCATTAGGTTTCCCCAAGACAATGTGTCACCTTCCAGTTTCCTGGAATGATAATTCATTGGTTACCAGATTACGTTATTAGTATCCTTGTATCACTAGTTATGATACCATAGGGTTGGTTTCTTGGTATGATAACTTATGGTACCACAAGGTTGGTGTGTTGGTATCATGATTTATGGTACCACAAGGTTGGTATCTAGGTATCATAACTTATGGTGCCACAATATTGATATCTTGGTATGATAACTTATGGTACCACAAGGTTGGTATCTTGGTATCATAACTTATATTAGTAGTAGTAGTAGTAGTAGTAGCAGAAGTAGCAATAGTAACAGTAGTAGTAGTTTTTGTTGTTGTAGTAGTAGAAGCAGTAGTAGTAGTAGTAACAACAGTAGTAGTAGTAGTAGTAGTAGCAGCAGTAGCAGCTGTAGTAGTAGTAGTAGTAGTAGCAGCACAAGTAGTAGTAGTAGTAGTAGTAGTAGTAATAGTAGTAGAAGTAGCAATAGTAAGAGTAGTAGTAGTTGTTGTTGTTGTAGTAGTAGAAGCAGTAGTAGTAGTAGTAACAACAGTAGTAGTAGTAGTAGTAGTAGCAGTAGCAGCTATAGTAGTAGTAGTAGTAGTAGTAGTAGTAATAAACAACAGTTGTAGTAGTGGTAGTAGTAGTAGTAGTAGCAGCTGTAGTAGTAGTAGTAGTAGTAGTTAGCAGTGTAATAGTAGTAGTAGTAGTAGCAGTAGTATTATGGGATTTTACATAATTTCTCTATATTTCAGGAACAGGAGCACAATTAATATAAATAGTGATTGTTTATTATATAGGTCAACAATACGGGTCCTAGAAGAGATGTCAGTAATTGGTCAGTTTCCAGTTTTAATAAATCAATGCTTAAAATATTCCTCAGAACAAATAAGCCTGTGGATGTATGTTGATGTTGTGGCCTGGCCATGAGTGAGTGAGTGAGAGAATGAAAGAGAGAGAGAGAGAGAGAGAGAGAGAGAGAGAGAGAGAGAGAATGAGAAATAGTGTGAGAGAGTGAAAGAGAGAGAGTGTGTGTGTGTGTGAGAGAATTATCGATCTGAGGTCGTAACCGTTCGTCCACAGCGTTCGTCATCCCGTAATCATAGCGATACATCCGGTATGTCAGCTAGATCTGAGTGTTGTATTTAAGATGATGTATCAGTAGATTGTGGTTATTTATCGATGTTCTGTGTCACTTTGAGTCTTTCAATGGTGAGTCAATGGAGATTATCTAACATCCGGTAATGTATTCGATCACGAAGGTCACTCATCGGTCACTGGCATTGGTGTTACCAATCAGAGACTTTGTCTGGATCACGCTCGTCGGCTTCTTTTCGCTTCTTCGACCGGTGATGCCCCTGTGGTCGTGGTGGTGGCTTGAGGCGGTATACAGTAGTGGACGCGTCGATGAATGTAATGGTTGTAATCATATGGTTGTTATAAAACATAAACACGATAGTTGGCTACTGGTCTTTAGTAGGTTGAGTTCAAACCTCGGCCTAGCTATGCCTGAAGAATGTTTCATCTGTAACTTCGCCCCCACTACCGTTTGAACAAAAGTCGCCGTAATAAGTCAACATTTATATTGTGTACTGTGTGTGGAACCGTCACGAAAAGATACCAATTGAAAGATTAGAGTAATGGTCGATTGATTTAATCGATCTCGATACTGGTCTTGAGACGGAAGTATATGGACGAGGGGCTACACCATAGAGAGAAACGAGATGATCAAGTCAAAACCTTACTGACGAATGAAACATCCCGCAGATACAGGGGACACGAGGATTTGCTCTCACATGACCTGAAATTATGCAGTGTATTTTGCTAACTTCCAGATTATTTGCTTTTTGTTGTAAATATGTGTGTATGTTTTGTATATATATATATATATATATATATATATATATATATGTGTGTGTGTGTGTGTGTGTGTGTGTGTGTGTGTGTGTGTGTGTGTGTGTGTGTGTGAAACAACAACTGGAACAAAATAATACTTTTAATAATACTTTTATCTATTTCTGCTGTTGCTACTACTCCTACTACTACTACTCCCCTTACTAATACTACTACTACTACTTCTACTACATATACTACTGCTACAGCTACCACTACTACTACTACTACTACTACTACTAGTACTACTACTTCTACTACTTCTACTACTTCTACAGCTACCACTACTTCTACTACTACTTCTACTACTACTACCATACTACTACTACTTCTACTACTACTACTACTAACTCCCCTTTTTTTTTTTCTACGTAACTACCACTACTACTATCTTACTACTACTACTACTACTACTACAATACTTACTTTCTAACTACCCCTTACTACACTTCAATCTTACTTACTATTACTACTACTACTACTTCAATACTACTACTCTTTACTTATATAAATTATACCACACTCTATTTTAAACTCCCTTCTACGCTACACTACTCTTCTCTCTCTCTCTCTCTCTCTCGCCTTCTCTCTCTCCTCTCTCTTCTTACCGCCCCCTCTCCTCTCTCTCTCTCCTCTCGTTCTTCTCACTCTACTTTCCCCTTCTTTCTCTCCTTCTCTGCTCCTCTCTTCTACTCCTTTCTCTTTCTCTCTCTCTTCTCTATTTCACCTCAACATTTCTCTATCCTCTCCTTCCTCTTTTCTCTGCTAACACCCTTTGACCTCTCTCTTCTCTCTTTTCTCTTTTCTCTTTTCTATATTTCTTTCCTCTCCTCTTTCTTTTCTCTCTTCTACTCTCAACTTCTCTCTCTTTTTATATTTCACATGCTCGCTCCCCCTCTCTCTCTCTCTTTCACTATGCTACCCCCCCTACTCCCCCTTCTCTAATACTAATACTAAAATAATAATAATGTATATTTAAAAAGCGCTTACTAGCAGGACCATTAAATATTTAAAATAATATGTAATATAAAAAACCTCAAATAATATGTCTGAAAAACCCCCAATGATTTAAAAGATAATAATTATTTATCTGTGAAAGCGACCTTAAATAGGTGTGTTTAGAAGAGATTTAAAATTTCCAAGAGTCGACGCATTTCTAATATTTGTCGGCAACTTATTCCACAAAGTGGGGGCTGCAACACTAAAACACAATCACCATATGACTTGAGCCGAGACACTGGCACCTGCAATAGTATCTGACTGGATGACTGAGTTTTCGGGATGACTTTCTAATGGAAACCAGTTCACATATTCTGGTGCCATATCATTAATAGATTTATAAGTTATTAACAGAATCTTAAAATGGATACGCTGTCTAACAGGTAGCCAATGTAGTTTTTGAAGAATTGGGGTGATATGATCATATTTTCTAGTATTTGTTACAATGCGATTAATGTTATAATCAGATATGCCATATAACAGGGAGTTATGTTACAAGTGATTCTTGTGTCAAGAATGTTTTTAAACAGTGGATGTTCTTAAGATGGTAGTAGGCAGCTCGGCATACTGATGTGACATGTTCATGCATGTTAATATATTGGTCAAAAATAACCCCTAGATTTTTTACTGACCCATTAGGGGTAATCGAAGATGCACCAATCTGTAATGCTGGTGTTTTAGGGATTTAACACAATGTGGTGATGCCAAATATAAAATATTTGTTTTATTATCATTTAGTTTTAGAAGATTTTGAGTCATCCATAGCCGAATATCGGCAATACAATGTTCTAAATTCTTCAAGGAAGAGGAGAAATTTAACTCATTGTCAGGATCCAGTGATATATACAGCTGTGTGTCATCAGCATACAAGTGATATTTAACCCCATATCGCTGCGCAATGATCCCAAGAGGACGGGTATACATTGTGAAAACCAGAGGTCCAAGAACTGAACCCTGCGGTACACCAGATAAAAAAACTGAATGTCAGATAAAATACCATGAACAGACACTCTCTGGGAGCGTTGTTCCAGATAGGATCTAAACCATTCAAGTACTTTACCTGACAGACCAAACATGTCTTGTAACCTAGAGAAAAGTACATTATGGTCAGCTGTATCAAATGCAGCAGACAGGTCCAGAAGAACAAGTATTATTGGCTTACCTTGATCAATTGACATCATAATATAATTTTTCACCCTAACCAAGGCTGTTTCAGTGATGTGACCACTTTCATAGGCAGACTGTAGTGATTCATTAAGGTTATTATTGATTAAATATTTGTTTAGATGGAAAGCAACTGCCCTTTCTATGACTTTAGATAAAAATGTAAGATTCGAAACAGGTCTGTAATTGTTTAGAATATTACAGTCCATAGTGTTTTTTTTATTAATGGTTTTACAAGGGCAGCTACTACTACTACTACTACTTCTACTACTACTACTACTACTACTACTACTACTACTACTACTGCTTCTATTACTGCTACTACTGCTACTATTACTACTATTACTACTGTTACTACTGGTACTATTACTATAACTGCTAGTATTATCATTAATGCTACTATTACTATTACTGCTACTATTACTATTACTGCAACTACTAGGAGGACTGCAAACCTCCAGGTTGTCTTTTCTAATCTATAGCTCCTACCTGTAGCTGACAATTGTTACTCTAGTGAGTCACCTTTTAACGATATGTCTTAGGTGTAGCCAGCACTAACAACAACAACAGCTACTAGTATTAGTACAACTGCTACTACCACTGTTACTATTACTGCAACTACTGCTACCACCACCGCTATAACAACTGCTATATCAGCTGCTACTGCGACCTGTCAGATTATAAAATCAATAATAATAATAATGATGACAGGTAAACCTTTATGTATCTATCTCTCTGTAACAGGACATCACTTGTAACTCGTGCCCTAAATTTGTCTGGCTCTCTTCAGCTGGAAGCGGCGCCTCCGTGGTCTAGTTGGTAGCGCGTTGGACCACATATCACTACCAACTGGGTTCGAATCTCGGCGTGGGAATATTTGAAGGGTGTTTCATCTTTGACTTCGCTTCATTACCTTTGGAGGTCGCTCGGCCCATTTAGCCTACTATGTGTACAACAGTGGCCGTAAAACATCAATCATCATCATCATCATCTTCAGCTAGAAGTAACCTGTTCGGAATATGCTATTTGTGGGATCAGAGTGTTTTCTTGGTATTGTACCAGAACGCCAGATGGCGCTGGTGTTTTTCGGATACCAGAGACTTATTGCTTCGCACCGAGGCTCGTTGCGAACGAGCGAACTGAGGCGTCCAACAATAATATCACGGTGTCCATAAAGCAGCGAGTTACTATCCGGAATGGCCGACGGTCGACAAAGGACTCCCAGGTCACAGTTCGCTGTCAGGATAGAATCCTTTCAGCCTTTTCCTCGTTCAGTACACTCGGCTAATAATAGGAATCTGGATCGCGTGATTGTGTCATTTTTATTTTTTTATCAGGAGAATAGAAGTTCGTTATCACTTTAAAAGGTTTAAGTCTGGTATAAAAACAATGTTTATTGGGATATGACTGTAGAACGTTATTGAATGGTTCCTACTAGTAATGGCGATTTAATAAAGTTATTTTTATTATTAATATAATTATTATTAGTAGTAGTAGCAGCGGTCATAGTATATGTAGTAGTAATGTAGTACTGGTAGAAGTAATAATAACGATAATAATAATAATAATAATAATAATAATAATAGCAGTAGTAAAATTATCAGTAATAGAAGTAGTAATAGTCGTCAGCTGTGACTTTGATCATATTGTAAACAATGACTTGATTTTGATAGATATTTATCAACAGACAAATGATCAAAAGTTATTTTTTTGAGAGTACTACTTCAGCCCTACCTGGATGCTAATAGCACATCCAAGGTGTCCATTTCTTAGCTAAAAAATGACATCCTGTACATCGGTAGCTGTTGATCATCCGGGGAGAGAGAGAGGGACCTCGAACTTTCCTTCATTTATTCGACTTAGGTGTTTCACGAACGAGTAGTAGAAGCTTTCTGACCATAACAGATGATGTTGGTTGATGTTTTACGTGCCCTCGACCTGGCCAAGTTCGGGTTCGGTTGTACGTCGTATGGTACGAGGTCAGGTTCAAGCAGAACCCGATCTTATCCTCACGGCGTTTCAGAAGTTTCAAATCAAAATCGAACATAATAATTATTGTCACCTTCAGGATCGACATCTACATCGAACACACGGTACTATCGGTTTTATGATGAGCTCGTTTAATCATAACAACTATCAGGTTTATCTCCGACGACAAGTCACGTGATCCTGATTGGCGACCCGGTCCTCCACCCCCTTCCTAGGTTTCTACCACCGACACGACATTCCACAATTAGAATCGCTTTATCTCTCTTTCTCCCCGTCTTATCAGCCATGGCCGTGACCTGAATCCCGATGTCGTCGGGTACATCTCCCGTCTCGTTCCGTCATCACCAACGGGCCGGATCCCGGAGTCCGGGATGGTTGCGTTCTCCCGCGTCGTCCTTAATCGTCGTCGACTCGCGGACACAACGTTCCGGAGTCGTATAGGGATAGAGAGATCCGTCAGACACCGGTAATGATGACACAGGTGGCGCCACAAACAACTAATTTGCCGGAGAACATTCGTATTCACATTCCGGTTCCGTCGGGAGACATTTAGTCTCCTGATCTTTGAGAGCTCTACCGACGTCAGCGAGCGGCCCGTCGGGGAGGGAGGTGGTGATGGTAGGGATAGGGGGGGGGGTGACGCGGGCAGATGGGAATACCCCGCCGTAGTGCAGGCAACAGTTCGTTCTCTCTCTCACACACACACACACACACACACACACACACACACACACACACAAAAACAAACACACATATACGCACGCACGCACACACGTTCGATTCGCGGGGTTACTCCAGTGCAGATGCAATTTGAGCTTACCTCGGAGCGAGCCGGTTGATGATCAACTACGCCTATAATCCATGATCCATATCGATAAAGCCAACTTCCATCCGGGAGTCGTGAATTGGCCAGGTGGGTGATGATGGGTGATGGCGGTGTAGATGGCTGGGTGGGTGGGTATTTTGTTAGAGACGGACGGGAAGACCGACAATGACGGCGACACGGCCTTCCTGAGAGGCGCCACCGGCTCAGAGAGCGTGTTTCTTCGGACTGATTTTAAGCATATTAACACTGGGCAGCGGTAGCCTGGCTAGATGAAAGGCGAGCGCATCCTGATAACATTATCAGGTGTCCAGCCGTCGGGGGGAGGGTTGAGGTAGCGCCGCCCGAAGGTATAAAGGACAATATCGCTCATCGTCGCTTTGATGTAAATGAGGAGATGTTAACCATTCATCATTAAAAGAGCCGGAAAGCGGCAGCCATTTTGACGGGCCGCTTGTCGGTATGCTGTCTTTACTGTCTGTTCTCTCTCTCCTTCCACACACACACACACACACACACACACACACACACACACACACACTCTCTCTCTCTCTCTCTCTCTCTCTCTCTCCTCCTCTCTCTCTCTCTCCCCCTCCTCTCTCCCCCCCCTCTCTCTCTATCTCTCCCCCTCTCTCTCCCCCCCCCACTCTCTCTCTCCCCTCTCTCTATCTCTCCCTCCCTATCTCTTTCTCTCTCTCTCTCTCTCCTCTCTCTCTCTCTCTCCTCTCTCTCTCCTCTCTCCTCCCCTCTCTCCCTCTCTCCCCCCTCTCTCTCTCTATCTCTCTCCCTCTCTCTCTCTCTCTCTCTCTCTCCCTCTCTCTCTCTCTCTCTCTGTATAATCGGATAGGGCGGTCATGTTGATGTTGTGTAGTTGTTGTTGTTATCGTTGTTGTTGTTGTCGTCGTCGTTCGGGTGGGGGGTTGTTGTTGATGATAGAATATTACGGAAGAAGGCCAGCGAAAAGGTAAATGAAGAAGTTGATTGAAGAAGATTAGAGAATGTCTTGTTTCCGGTCGATTGTTGTTTTGTTGTTAAAAGATTTGTTGACATCTAATTGTATTGATCAACATCTGTTGTTATGACACTTGTTTGTGTTAGTTGTGTTTAATAGCGGTTGGTGTTATGACATTTGTTGTTGGTGTTATTTGTGTTTAATAACGGTAGGTGTTATGACATTTGTTGTTGGTGTTATTTGTGTTTAATAGCGGTTGGTGTTATGGCATTTGTTGTTGGTGTTATTTGTGTTTAATGGCGGTAGGTGTTATGACATTTGTTGTTGGTGTTATTTGCGTTTAATAACGGTAGGTGTTATGACATTTGTTGTTGGTGTTATTTGTGTTTAATAGCGGTCAGTGTTATGACATTTGTTGTTGGTGTTATTTGTGTTTAATAGCGGTAGGTGTTATGACATTTGTTGTTGGTGTTATTTGTGTTTAATAGCGGTAGGTGTTATGACATTTGTTGTTGGTGTTATTTGTGTTTAATAGCGGTAGGTGTTATGACATTTGTTGTTGGTGTTATTTGTGTTTAATAGCGGTAGGTGTTATGACATTTGTTGTTGGTGTTATCAGTCATATTGATGTTAGTTCAGTATGACAAAGGAATAACGATTATCTTGTCCGATTTGTTGATCATCGAACCCAAAGCGTTCTGGATCACGTTATATTAAATAGTTTCTCTCGATTTATAACGCCAATTAGGGTTAACCACCTTATTAACCCTCTTCCTCCGTATAATCCGGGATCGATGTTAGCTCCAAATTACAATCCATTATAATCCATTCGGAATCCATTATTAATCCGCTACTATACATCTTAGTATTTAATCACTCGTTGAGATTCGAACAGATGACATAACATCTATAGTGATCCACCTTTCCAACTAAGCCATTAAAATTTAACCTGTTATTATGAGTTGTGTTATTTCACTTTTGTGTTTGATGATGATCATGTTATAGGTTGTGTTAGTGTCATCTGTGTTTCATGATGTTCATGTTATGGGTTGTGTTGGTGTTATTTTGTGTTTGAAGATGATGATGTTATAGGTTGTGTTGGTGTGTTATTTATGCGTGATGAGGATTGGCATCATGGCTCGTACTACGTTTATGTTAAAAAGGTCAATGTCATGACCTCTATGATCCATGTTTCTTGTGACAATGTAATACTCGAGGTGCATGTTTATGATTTGGGAGAAAACTGTTCCTAAGTCCAGATCCGAGTATCCCTGATTTATGAATTATATATATATATATATATATATATATATATATATATATATATATATATATCGAAATAGTTAGATTTAACAAATTAGCGACGCACACACACACATACATACACACACGTACACATATATACACCCACACATACGCACGCACATGCACACAGACACACACACACACACATTAGAAAGAGCACAAATGTAAGAGATAACTCGAAAGGGAGATTCATCACTATACTCCATTTAAATTACAAGTCTCTGATACACGATCCGGAACAAGAACGTGCACAAACTAGCAAATAAGATGCCAGCTAAATATAACGCGACATTGAGAGTGACAGGTGTTAGTTAACCCATTATCAGAATGAATGAGCCTTTCTTTGAAGCAGCATAGACGCTCCTTAATTAGAACATCAATGATAGCCATTTAAATTTAAAGTAATTCTTCATTTCCTGTATAATTTGATAGAATTCCCTAATATCATTTTAAATGCCAATTTCACATGAGGATAACGTGTGTAATATTGTAAGGTTTAAATTATCTATACTAACTTTACATCAATCACCGATTAAGCTCATCTGCCTATTGATATTAACATGATCGGCACAATTGTCTGAGATAGTAACACCTATAGGTAAGTGTCCTCATCAACTTGTCCAATGACGTGTTCGGTTAAGCCACTCGAGAATGTAAAAAGTACAGAAAGACTAACCCTAAAGTAGATTTAAAGTCTGTAAAACAATTATTCCGACCTCACGTATAGGCGCAAATCGCATAATGTGTTTGCTAAACGATGTTTTGTGACTAACACAGTCAAATGCTCTGGACGCGTCCACGTAAGGCATATGCTGTAAGCGGAATACATATATATCAGTACGCTGTTTCCTGATTATCAGCGGCAACTAAAATTGTGGAATGCCGATGATGTAGAAAAACTGTTGGTAAAAATATTAACGGTCACAGCTGACCCTTAAATATCTAGTTTATCATCTCAGTTATCTTTTATGATCTAGAAAACATAATTGGGTGCGCAATTGAGAAAGGAACATCAGCCATGAATAAATATTACAATCGTAAATATTGTCATTACACTGAAAGGATAATGGCCACGAATAAACAAAGGAATAATGAATATAGTCACCAACAAACAGTTATATTGTTCTATGCTCAAAGCTATGACATCCGGGCGATTTCAACTCATTAATATCACTCACAATTCCACTGGAGATAAAGCTGCTCTTGGAGGTAGTCTGGGATAGATCACCGATGACTTCCTAGAAAACGTGGCCTGTTATTTTTTATACCAATTAGAAACTTTAATTGAAGAGAGATATCAACTCTTTATGATTGACGTATGTCGTCAGTTATAGTTGTAACCCATTGAGGAATATTTTTTCAGTGGACCTTCATGAAGTCTTTCTAAAATGACTTGCAATCCTCGGATAGATGCTTTGAGGCAAGATACTCAGTTTAGTTATTTGGCTGATCGCGTTTATGTTTACGAAATCTTCATTTAAATCCCGGTCAAGTTATTTTCTCTCTCTCCATATGTTAGACCACAGGATGATGTGTTAGGTCGATGTGGAATAGGCGCGGGATAAATGTTTTCTTACCCCGTATAGGATGTTGTTTACAGATGATGATGATGATGATGATGATGATGTTTTACGGCCACTTTTGTGCACATAGTAGGCTAAATGAACCGAGCGACCTCCAAAGGTAATGAAGCGAAGTCCAAGATGAAACAACCTTCAGATATGCCCACGGCAAGGTTCGAACAGGGGTGGTAATGGTATGTGATCCAATACGCTATCGCTAGACCACGGAAGCGCCCCTTTACAGGTAATCATTTCTTCATTGTGACATTGGACGATACTTCTAAGTTGCTGAAGCTAGCAGAGTACAGGTGGGAAGTTGTAGTTTTATACGTGTCAACAATGGCGTTTGGTTCAGAGAACCGTAGCCTATTCCATATTGCTAAGGAATGTTCAGAATAGTGTATGAATTCTGGAAATTTCTTGTTCTTTTATTCGAATAATCGGAAGAAACTAAGTTATCTGTAACCTTTTACGGCATCAATTAATGTGTGGTGAATGACAGCCGAGTGCAGTTTGATCCAAACATCTTAATATTTGCGTTTCGCTGAAATAGAGGAATAAGTTACGTTCACGGTTTAATCAATCGTTTGATATAGTATAAGACTCATCCTAAGACAACTGAATCAGATCTTCGGCAAATCTATTTACAGGCTGTACACGAAGAGAATTTATATTAGCGTTAAAAACGCCACGTACCGTAATATAGCATAAATTCGTGTTTATCCGCTGGAATAAAACTGTTCATCGGGATCATTCGGGAAAGGGATCATTAATGGACCACGCATCCAATAATTATAGGATGTCGTTTCAATTCAATTGTTGGCAAACTTCATCTACTTAGAGGATTTAAGATTTCCGAAGATAATCCGAGACGACAAAATTAAATTAGAGTTGACATGACGACAGATAAACGAACCCATAAAACCTAAAAACAGACGATAACATTTCAGCTAAAAGATAAACTCGTCAAAGGTTCTCTTTGACCAGACATCGGATGACCTAATTTGTACTGGCGACTATTACTTTAGTTGTTACTGGATTACTGGCAGGCGTTTGATGAAGTTGACTAAGACAATGGCCTGCTTAAAGGGTTAATCAACTATAATGCCGTCTACTCGTCGTGTTAGCCACGAAATCTGCGCCAAGAATGAACAAAACGAATCTCTACGATGATGAGTTTATTTATGAAGTAGTAAATGAAGACGCGGTCATCTGTGTGTGAAGATGTACGC